>PVLC010016899.1:0-34706 GCA_004027655.1 Graphiurus murinus
ACATCAAAGTCAATCACTAAACTGACCAGGAGATAGGGGGAGGGTGGGTGGGAATTGGGGAAGGGTTAATGAGAAATATGTGCATGGATGTCTTTACCTGTACTAGTTTGTACCCAACAAAAATGTGTAATTAACCCGGTTGTACCCAAAAAATGTATAAAATTCCATGCTAAAAAATTAAAAAAAGAAAAAAAAAAAAAAAAAAAATTATGTTTTAAACTCCCTTAGAAGCCGGGTGTGGTGGCTCACACTTGTAATCCCAGCACTTGGGAGCCTCAGCTACCTAGTGAGGCACTCCGCAACTTAGTGAGACCCTGTTTCAAAATAAAGAGTAAAAAATAGGGCTGGGGGTATAGCTCGGAGGTAGAATACCCCTGAGTTCAATCCCCAGTATTGCAACAAACAAACAAAAAACAAAACAAACAAAGCTCTCTTAGTGTTACATGCTTTTTAGACAATGAAGATACAGTAGTAGTAGTAAACATTTTAATTTAAAAAATATGAACATGATTACATCAAACAATATATTATACAATCTATGCCAAAGTCTAACTTAAGCAATAAAAGACTGCTGTGATTTCAGCCTCAGAATATACCAGAAAGTTCGTCCACTGGAGAGAATGACGATAGTGTGAGTTATACTCCTATATCAGCACAGGGGGACTTTACTCTACCATGGCTAAATCTTTCAGGCTGTGGCTTTTTTGTCTCTTGGCCTTGTAGCCTGGACGCAGGAACTCTATCTTTCTCTTCTTTGCTTCACTTTTATTCTTATGTTTCTTCAGCTTTTTCTTGGCAGCAATATCAGGATTAGTCACAAACTTAAAAAGGGAATAGAAAAGTTATATTACTTTACAAGTACATGTTAAAAGCAAATACAGAAAATGTGTCATTTTCAACTTTAAACATCAAAAATGTGGTGTTTAAATGACAATGTGGAGCGCCAGGTGTAAAGTCCCGACCTCTCAAACCCTCTGTCCTCCTCTGGGCAAATGTGATGCATGTGTGTGCACACCTCTGGTTACAAATGGTCACTAAGCCCTGTGAACAAGCTGCACTCTCCACAGCAACTCACCTCCAGAGCCTTCCTCTTCTTCCGGAGTGCCCTTTTCTCATTAGCCTGCTTCTGTACAGAGGCAAAGGCTAATGAGAAGCTCTCCAGCCCAACCAGCTTTTTAAGTAATTCTATGATTTCCTGGGATAGATTCTTCAGCAAAGGATCTAATCACATAGAGAATAACAGATCAGAGACAGTCATATGGTTAAGGACACATTTGAGCATCAACATAATAAAATATGGATAACATCATTTAAATTCCTGTGGTATCACTAACTGTTGTGGCCCTGAATGCCAGTCCAAACTTGGCCTCTGAGTTTATGAGATGGAAGAGCAAATACAAGTACTCAACACCTCATCTGGTATCTGAAGAAAATAAAGTAACTTATTTGGGTACTGGGGATTGAACCCAGGGTAATTTTACCTCTGAGTTACACCCCCAGCCCTTTTTATTTTGAAACAAGGTCTTGCTAAGTTGCTCAGGCTGGCCTCAAACCTGCAATCCTCCTGTCTCAGCCTACTAAGTAATGGGATCACAAGCATGCGCTACTATGCCTGGCAGACAAAGTAATTCTGGAACTTGACAGAAACATTTTGGATTACCTTTGTGAACCTGTTTAGCTTTGTGCAGATGCAGGCGGAGATAAATCTAACTTATATCCCATCTAACTCATGGGTCACAGAAGCGGAAGGGGTCAGAGACTGAGAAGCTGATGGAAAACTATACTCTCCCACCCTTCCCTACTCCCTCTCCTCCAGATGCAAACAATCTTTTTTTTTGCATTCAATTTCAGGAAAGCAAGCTTGGTCCGTTTGCACTATTAAAGCCCCAGTCCCTGGCAAATGTTAGTTGCTTAGTAAGTGTCGCCTGACTCAAAACAAGGCACTCTCTCTATACCTGGCCTTTGGCAGCACAACTTTCACCACTCCTTTTTCCATCCTAAGAGCAAGGCAACTTTCTTTTTTTTGTGGTATTGGGGATTGAACCCAGGGGCATTCTACCTCCAAGCTACACCCTTAGCCCTATTTTTTTACTTTTTATTTTGAAACAGGGTCTAAGTTGCAGAGAGCCTCACTAAGTAGCTGAGGCTGGGTGCAAACTTGGGATCTTCCTGTCTCAACCTCCCAAGTACTGGGATTACAAGCATGTACCACCACGCCCAGCTTGCAAGGCAACTTTCTATCAAGGTTGTAGGACTAAAAAAACTCCTGCTTTGACATTCACTTTGTTTTATTTTTAAACTATTAAAATCCACTTTACCTCCTCTCTTCCCAACCCACAATTCCCTCTTTTCCTGTTACTAACAATGAAGATCAGTGAAGGGAATATGCCAAATATACCAGGCAATGAGAAAAAAAGCAAGCATTAAACGCTACTTCACATAAAAATCTATGATAATGTATATATTTCTGCCTTATAATTCTTGAGAATGTAACATTTTATTTTATTGTTGTTATTATACCACTATGAGGTTTAGTTTGATCCATCCCAAACCACAGTTTTCTTTAAATATTTAATCTATACTTAAAAGTAAAGCATACTCATTTTTTTTGTGTGTGGTGCTGGAATTGAACCCAGAGACATTCCATCTCCAGGCTACACACCCAGCCCTTTTTATTTTGAAACAGGGTCTCACTAGGTTGCTGAGGCTGGTCTTGAACCTGCAATCCTTTTGTTTTAGCTTCCTATGTATTGGGATTTTAGATGTGTACTACTCTTCCTAGTTGAAAACACACTTTTAGGAGAGAAACATTCACTCTTAGATGTGAGAAAGCATAGAGAAATACTACCATCAGATATACAAATATGCTTATTTGCTATTAATTGTCTTAATACCTCACAACTTTTCTTTCTTAAATTCTGGCAGAGAAAGATGACAGAAAGGAAGGAGGTATCCAGGAGAGCAGTTAGGAGTCCTAGTGTGAAAATATTCTGGTGAACAAAGGCAGCAGGGTTACCTTGCTCTGAGTAGGTGCTGTTGAGTTCTCGAAACAAGGGAGCTATGATCATCGGGAGATACGGCTTTACCTTGTCTACCCCCAGGTCCATTGCTACAGCACCGAGGAACTTAAAGATGCATGATCTCTGAAAGTAAAGATTGTTTTTCACTTGAAATGTTTCTCTTCAACACTGTCCTACACAGTGTTAACTAAGAAAACAAGGTGCAGTCTACTTTGAGACAGATGTTATTGCTGTAGCAGTTTTTAGTTCAAAAGGTAAGTTCCTAGAGACTTGGGAGGATCTCTTATTACCATTAAAATGCTTTCTTAAAAATATTACGACTTCTCCCCCCAAAAGACTACTTGTAGTTATACTGTTGTACCTTTAAGGGATTTCTAGGTGAATAAGCAGCTTCCAGTTTTGCAATGCGGGACAACTTCAGGATCAGCCACAGCAGGGTGGCTGGCTTGCTGGGCTCTTCCTGGTCTCTGTCAGGCGCAGTCTTGTCATCTGTGCCGGCCTCGGGTTCTTCTGTTCCCTCTCTGGCCATATCTTCTCCTAATGCTTCAAGTTCTTCCAAGTCTTCTCTTATCTCATCTTGCTTATCCTTAGAATCAGGTTCCAGTAAGTACAATACTTTGGCTACAAACAACAAGTTCTTAACAACCTTTAAAAAAAAGTGGGAGGAGAGGAATTAGAATTTGAAACCTGTCTTGTTAGAACATAAGCTAAAATAGCCATTTTACAATTACAAAGTAAATGATGAAGGTTCTTTTTTGATGGTTCGTAATTTCTTTCATATAAATTATTCCAAATTCATTTCTATGTAACTTTTATCCATTGACCTAATTTTATCCTTTAAGGCCATGCAGAGTAAGCAAAAGATTCCCCTATGGACTAACAGCTTACATTTTTTTTTTTTTTGGCAGTACTAGGGATTGAATCCAGGGGCACTGTACCTCTGAGCTATACCTCCAGCACTATTTTTTCTTTTTTCTTTTTTTTGCGGTACTGAGGATTGAACTCAAGGGCATTCTACCTCCAAGCTATACCCCCAGCCCTATTTTTTTATTCTTTATTTTGAAACCAGGTCTCACTAAGTTGCAGAGGGCCTCACTAGGTAGCTGAGGCTGGCCGCGAACCCGGATCCTCTGGTCTCAGCCTCCCGAATGCTGGGATTACAAGCGTGCGCCACCACGCCCGGCCTTCCAGCACTATTTTTTATTCATTTTGAAACAGGGTCGCACTAAGTTCTGGAGGGCCTCACTAAGTACCTGAGGCTGTCCTCAAATCTGTGATCCTCCGTCTCAGCCTCCCGAGTACGGGGATTACAAGTGTGTGCCATCACACCTGGCTAACAAGTTGGTTTTGTTCCTTGGCCATCATGGCCATGGCTGCTCTGCTAGATGTGCTGTGTGTCACAGTCCCTCCAGTGTACTGTCAGGACTCCACATACCCTCCATGGCTAGCTTCACTATCAAGAGTTAATGCTAAGATCATAATTTCCTTCTTCTGGAAGCTTGGTCTTCACAAATACAGCCCAGGTTTGGAAGCCTTGTGGCAGTCACTTCATATTGTTAATTCACCCTAAGGTTATCATTGACTAAAACCCCTAATTTCTACTAACCTGTCACTTTCTTCCTCTCTCTGTTCTACCAGCCCCTCCCTGTTAAAACTCCACTGTGTGCAACCTGACCCACTGTCAACCCTGGCAGGGTTTGTTGGCTCCATTTTGCCACCTGCTTCTCTGGACCCTGCCATACAATGAAGCATGTTTCATCTTTTTTTTTTTTGCGGTACTGGGAATTGAACTCAGGGGCATTCTACCTCTGAGCTACACCCCCAGCCCTATTTTTTATTCTTTATTTTGAAACCGGGTCTCACTAAGTTGCGGAGTGCCTCACTAGGTAGCTGAGGCTGGCCACGAACCGGGATCCTCCGGTCTCAGCCTCCCGAATGCTGGGATTACAAGCGTGCGCCACCACGCCCGGCTAGCATGTTTCATCTTTACTGTAAAATGTGACAGGAGTGTTAGTGCTTGATACGCCACTTGAGATCAGTATTTAGTTATAAGCACTGACCTAACTTCTAGTGTCCCTATAACGTTCCATCTTGTCCGTAATGATGCACAGGGACCTGGTCAAGGGCCAGGGGATAAGTGGTGGTGTGGTGTTGGCTCATCATCTACTAGCCTAGTGCTCTATCAAAACTGAAAAAATTAAAAGGGAGCTTTAGTCTACTCCAGTAGTTTGTTAGTGCGTATTTATAAGTTTCTGCTCTATAGTTATGTTTTACTTTTTTAAGGTTTTTGTTCATCATTTTATTTATTTAGGCACTGGGGATTGAGCCTAGAAGCATTCTATCTCTGAACTACACCCCTAGCCCTTATAATTTTTAAATTTTGAAACAGGGTCTCACTAAGTTGCTGAGGGTCTTCATATGTTGTGGAAGCTCGCCTCAAACCTGCTCATCTTCCTGTCTCAATCTCCCAAGTATGTATGTCTACATTTTATGAAATCCATCAAGCATTAAAATAGGCTGAAAACCAAACAAAAATAACAAATGTAAGCCTATTCCTAGAATGGTAGGTCATTCTATTAAACCAGGAGTTCTAAAATTCTTACCTGCTCTCCTAGAGACTCATCCAAGAATTTGGAATGCAACTGATGGCAGGAGGCTATAGAGAGACTTTTCATCTGTGAAAAGAAACAGGCACTGGCCGTCATAACATGGCATTTCTGATTGTTTTAAAAAACTAACCAAAATAAAACTGGTATATTAGATTTTACTCTGCATGACCACCCGTATGGACCTGGAGAGAAAAGGTGCACGACCAGAAATCGTGTAACTGTTCCCTTCTACCTGCCGTAAAGGTTTTAGTACAAAGAAATGGAATACTTTCCAATTCTGGGGAGACACAGGTAATAATACCTTAGACTATTCATAACATACTTTGCAACATCCCAGTATTTTTTTCTTCCTCTTTTCTTCCCTTCTATCCTTCATTAAAAATTTAGGAAGTTCTCACTATGAGCCAAACACTGTGGTAGGCCTTAGGAAATCAGATACAGATAAGACATGGTTCCTACCTCACATTATCATGAACATGATCTCATTTAGTCATCCACAAGGAGACAGGATAGGGAGTATTAATCTTATTCTCTAATGGTGATACAGAACTTAAATACATAATGGAAGACGGACATGCAAAATAAGCAAATCATAAGTCTGGTTAGACTGATGATCTAAAGATTCTTTGAAAAACCATGGCCTCGAGGGTGGACCTTCTCCAGTCACTAGCAATCCTTTGATTCACATGTACAAGTTGTCAGCTGGAGGAGTCTCTCCCAAGGGCCCATCCCAAGACAGTTACACAAACCAGAACAAACATCTCACATGGGTCACGAGGGAAGGAAACAGTTTTAGAGGAAGAAACCTTACCTTTTGATCAAGGTCACTTGTTAGGAACCTGACTGCTACAGGCTCTGAGAGTTTCTTTCCAGACTTTTTGGCCTTCCATTTTTCAATAAGCTTCTCTGGCTGACAAGAGGCAAAGAGCAATCCAAAAATCTGGGCCGCAGTGAGCCATACCCAGTTGTGTGGATGCCTCAGGTAAGAGTGCACGTGACCTAAAGGAACCAGAACACATTCTCAGACATCCAGCTTTCCTGTCTTGGGTGGGAAATATGACCAATTTAAGCATGGAGGTACTATGTGTTCCGAATTAGGAGCCAAAGACGACCTAATAGTCCCTGCTATCCAGAAGCTAGGGAGAAGTGAGGTGAAGAGACATCGGAAGGAACTAGAAAACCAACTCACCTACATGGCAAATGACACTACAGAGATGTGCATAAACCTAAAAATAAACCAGTTGCAATATGAACCAGTTTCACATTCAAGAGCGGTAAGGTGGCATTAACATTACATCTTTTTTTTTTTAGTATTAGAGATTGGAACCCAGTGGCATTCTACCTCTGAGCTATACTTCCAGCTTAATTTTATTTTTATTTTGAAACAGAGTCTTATTAGGTTGATGAGAATCTCACTACTTGCTAAGCCTGGCTGTGAACCTGTGATTCTCCTGTCTCAAGTTCCCAAGAACTGGGATTATGAGTGTGCGCCCCCACGTCCAGCTTAAAAGTACATCTTCTAAAGTGGTAGTTCCAAGTGGTGGACTGCTATTACTTACGAAGGCTTTCTTTTTTTTTTTTTTTTTTTTGCGGTACTGGGGATTGAACTCAGGGGCATTCTACCTCTGAGCTACACCCCCAGCCCTATTTTTTATTCTTTATTTTGAAACCGAGTCTCACTAAGTTGCGGAGGGCCTCACTAGGTAGCTGAGGCTGGCCTCGAACCCGGATCCTCCGGTCTCAGCCTCCCAAATGCTGAGATTACAAGCGTGCACCACTGTGCCTGGTTCTTATGAAGGCTTTCTATGTGCCAAGCCCAGAACTAAATGTTACACATATTACTTCGTTTAGACATCACAACAATTCTCTGAGGACGCAACTGTCATTCCCATTTAACAGACGAGGAAATGGATGTTCCAGAGAGGCTGAGTGTCATACCATGGGCAGAGCCAGACTGGGCCTAGCTCCATGTGACCTCACACCTTGTAATTCTTCACCATTAGGATCCACAGCCACTTTCCATGTACCACATGTAGAAAATACAGCTGAAAAAGCTGAAAAGATTTAAATGGCAGTGTCGTGACCAGGATGGATTATCTTCTCCGAGCTACACCCCTAGCCCTATTTTTTATTCTTTATTTTGAAACCGAGTCTCACTAAGTTGCAGAGTGCCTCACTAGGTAGCTGAGGCTGGCCTTGAACCTGGATCCTCTGGTCTCAGCCTCCCAAATGCTGGGATTACAAGTGTGCGCCACCATGCCCGGCCCAGGATGGATTATCTATACTACTCTATACTTTTTTTTTGGTACTGGGGATTGAACTCAGAGGTATTCTACCTTCAAGCTACACTCCCGGTCTGATTTTATTTCTTATTTGGAAACAGGGTCTCACTAGGTTGATGAGAGTCTTACTACTTGATGAGGCTGTCCTCGAACCTGCAATTCTCCTGTCTTAGCCTCCCAAGTACAGAGATCACAAGCGTGTGCCACCATGCCTGGCTACTCTACACTGTATTTCATGAACATGTTATTTGTTTCATACTAGATAAACCTTTGTAATAACCTGGCCAGGTCTCAGTGAAGTCAGACCCCCACATGGCATAAAGGAACTGTATTGTTTCTCACAAGATTTAAAACCAGGTATTGAATAACCAAAATTTAGTATGTTAAATTAAATATATGGACTCTTATTTTTCATTTAGAGAGTGATGTGTAACTTCAATGTCCGATAGAAGTAAGATGGTTTAGTAAGTTATGGCATACTTACACGATAAGACTACTGTATGGCTACTGAAAAGGATGTCTATGAAGTGAATTGTTGTATAGTTAGGTATAAATAAAATATTAAAGTTATTAAGGAACTAAGCAACTGTTCTAAAAACTATGTGTACTAAACAAAAAGAAAGGCTGGATGGAAATACAGATCATATATATATATTTCAAAATATCACACTATACATGGTAAATATATGTAATTCTTATGTGTCAATTATAACTTAAGGCTGGTGGAAGGAAATGAAAGGAGAAAAAAAGAGAAATGGGGGGAATATATATGCCAAATTATCGCTAAGCAGGACTTTGGTAATTTTTCCTTTTATTATCACATAATTCTTATTTATTTATTTATTTTTGTGGTACTGGGAATGGAACCCAGGGGCATTCTACCTCTGAGCTACCCTTGCAGTCCTATTTTATTCTTTTTTTAAACTTTTTATTTTTGAAGCAGGGTCTCACTAAGTTGTGGAGGGTCTAAGTCGCTGAGGCTGGCCACAAACATGTGATCCTCCTGTCTCAGCCTCCCAAGTACTGGGATTACAGAGTGTGCCACCATACCTGGCTGCAATTCATCTTTTATAAATGAGATGTGTTCCTTATGAAGTTCATTTTTTTCTTTCTTAGAAACGTTTTCACTGTAATAGATTTGATTACATTTTTCTCATGGATTTTTTTCTTCACATTATCTATTTTCTGTGGTGTTCCTTTTCTAATTTCCCAAATTTATTTTCAGTAATTTTATCATAACTAATGTGTTTATAGATTTAGATAAAAAAGAAATACTTACTCCAGATTTTACTCAATGTCTCAGAGGGCTTGGTAAGCTGAATAATATTACATTCCTTGATGAGTTTACTTATCAGCGTAAGAAAACCGAACAGCAGGCGGTCTGCAGCTTTTTCTTCAGTCTCCTCCATGATCTAAACACAGGGTGGAAGTACATGGATTAAGACAACAGCCTGGAAGTAGCTGGTGCGCAAGTTTACTCCAGCAGGCAAAGCTGCACCTCGGTTTCTGATGCTCTCAGTTTGGGGGCCAATAATCAATCCTTTGCTGATATTTTTGGGACAGATAATTCTTTGCTATAGGGGGCTGCCACATGACTGTAGGATGTTCAGCAGCATACCTGGCCTCTCTACCTACTAGATGCCAGTAGCAACCACTATCTTCCAGTTGTGACAACCAAAAATATCTCAAGACATTGACAAATGTCCCTGGGGGGCAAGCTTGTCCCAGTTGAGAACTGTTGATCTTCATATACTATCTACTATGGAAGATAACTTAATTTACTCTTTTTTTTTTTTTTTTTTTTTTGCGGTACTGGGGATTGAACTCAGGGGCATTCTACCTCCGAGCTACATCCTCAGCCCTATTTTTTATTATTTATTTTGAAATCGAGTCTCACTAAATTGCGGAGTGCCTCACTAGGTAGCTGAGGCTGTCCTCGAACCCGGATCCTCCGGTCTCAGCCTCCTGAATGCTGGGATTACAAGCGTGCGCCACCACGCCCGGCTTATTTACTCCCATTTTTAAAAAGAAGTTCCAACTGTGTTGAATTCTTACTTTTATTAATAAAGAACATTTTTTTTTGTGTGTGTGGTACTGGGAATTGAACATAGGAGCATTCTACCTCTAAGCTATAACCCCAGCCCGATTTTTTATTCTCTATTTTAAAACAGTACCTCACTAAGTACCTGAGGCTGGCTGCAAACCTGTGATCCTCCTGTGTCAGCCTCCCAAGTACTGGTATTACTGGTGTATGCCAACATACCCAGCACAAAGAACATTTTTTGAACATAATATTTGATCTATTAGCTATACCATATCAAGTGAAATTTTTTTACAAATATTAGGAAAAGTTTTTTCCTAACAAATTACTTACATCTTTAAAGTTTTCAGGATCAATTTCCTTTTCAACCACAGGAAGAACAGTTCCAAGTCTTCTCTCAAAATCGGCTCCTTCGCTTTCCACATACAAGCCACAGACCAGGGCAGCAAGCTGTCTATTTATGCTCTACCCCAAACAAACCACAATAAAACAATGTCAATACAGCTTAAGACACCGCTTCTGAAAATTATAAAATGAAGGTGGCATTATGTCAAAAAGCAGAGACAAAAGATGCCTTTCTGGTGCCAGAATCAACACAGACTTTTCATGGTCGACATATAAAAGGTGTTGCAATTTTTATACCCAAGATTAACATTTAAGACAATAACACTTATAATCCACTTAGTACTTTGATATATATTTTTTTCCATAAAAAAAGAAAAAAAAAAAGAATGAAAAGGTGATAAGTGATCATTTCCAAGGTGGATTCTCTCCCAGTCTCCCCAATTATATGGATATGCAACAAGCTGCTTATTAACACATTGCTTTTATTCCACAAAGATGAACTAATGAGGATGGTGGGAGAGTCAGTAAGTGGACAAAATGATAAAAATTATACTCTAGAAACTGAATAAGCAAAGATGGAAAACTGGGAACAAAGTTATTCATCAACCAGGGCTGGTTAGGTAAATCATAATACATTCATGTAGCAGAGTGCTTTGCTAGCATTAAAAATATAGTAAGAATATAGGTGATATTTATGTTAACTTCCTCCATAACTTATACTTTCTGAAACTAAAGAGATATTATTTGCATAACCAGATAAAAATAAAGCTATTTGGGATAAGCCAATTCAACAACATAGAATATAGATTCTTACTTATTTATTTATTCACTTATTTTTTTGTGGCACTAGGGATTGAACCCAGGGGTAATCTACCTCTCCATTTTATTTATTTTTTGAAACAAGGTCTCCCTAAGTTGCAGAAGGCCTCCCAAGTTGGTGATGCTGGCCACAAACCTGCAATCCTCCTGTCTCAACCTCCCTACTTAAGTACTGGGATTACAAGTGTGTTCCACCATGCTGGTTTAGATTCTTATTTAAAGTATGACCTTGTTATTGATCATGACTAAAAGCAACACTAACCTTTTTTGCTTTAAACCAGGAGGTAACCAAATCAAAGAGCCAATCTTTCTTCTCAAGGCTGATTTTGCTGAGTAAGGACTTGATTGCCATAGATGCCATCTTTTTGCATGTGGCAGAGTCATCATTCACCATCATTAGACAGAGAGGGATGAAGAACATTCCACAGTTCTCATGGAGTAGTCCCTATGGGAAGAGGGGCGTTCATGAGCACACTCGAAATCAATTCCCACAGATGTTCTGTAACAGGGAAAGCCCAGGGCTTCCAGTGGTCATGGGCAAGCACAGGTGAGAAGTTTGTGATTCATAGTACCTGAGGGAACGTGTCAAAGAGATAGGCGATCATTTCCAGGGTGGACTCTCTCCCGGTCTCATGTTCATAACTAAAATAAAAACATTAGGTAGATTTGTTGGCATCTTCTAAATTTACCAGTAATTAGTTTTAAAATGTAAGATATATTAAGGTGTCAGTGTATTTTCTTTCTTTCTTTCTTTTTTTTTTTTGCAGTGCTGGGGATTGAACTCAGGGGCATTCTACCTCCGAGCTGCACCCCAGCCCTATTTTTTATTCTTTATTTTGAAACCGAGTCTCACTAAGTTGCAGAGTGCCTCACTAGGTAGCTGAGGCTGTCCTCGAACCCGGATCCTCCGGTCTCAGCCTCCCGAATGCTGGGATTACAAGCGTGCGCCACCACGCCCGGCTGTCAGTGTGTTTTCTTTAAAGATGGAAAATGTTCCATTTCCCCAATTTTAATGTTTTATTTATATACATACTTATCAAGCTACTGTATAGTTTTAGATGTTATTTTATTAGATTTTCAACATTCTCCTAATAGACTCTACTGACAAAGATCATATGAGACTGGGGTAAAAAGCGGCTTAGAGAACTGCCATAGGAAGCCAAGAACAATGTTTCATAAGCCAAGGAGTTGTAACATAGCATCCTCAGACAGTGTACCACCCTAGTTAGGCTTTGTCCTTTTCAACACAGCTATCTTATGAAAAGGAAAGAAGAAACCATCCCTTTGCCCCTGTAGTTAGAGGCTTAAACTTACTTCAGTTGAGCAAGCATGAATTCCAAGTTTGGTCTCAATTTCTCACCAAGAGGATAGTCAAGAATGTATTTCAGAAAAACCTAGGAACAAAATCACAGTTAATTATTTAGATCTTGTCACTGCAGAATTCCTGTTTCCTAAGTTGCTTTCTGAGACATGCTGGCAGGCTATAAAAACCTTTCAGAAATATAATCAATCAGGCTTAGCAACTGACTTCAGCTAAGTCTGCCCACTAAGTCAACAACTCATCCAGGTCCTGCTCCATGTGTCTAAGTGAAGTCTTGGCTGACCACTGCCACCGTCATTAAGGTGCTAAATGTAAGCTTGTATGTCAGAAGCTGATCT
Organism: Graphiurus murinus; assembly: GCA_004027655.1. Lineage (NCBI taxonomy): Eukaryota > Metazoa > Chordata > Mammalia > Rodentia > Gliridae > Graphiurus > Graphiurus murinus. Next base: position 12,776 of record PVLC010016899.1, read on the forward strand.
GACAGGTGGTGTGATTGATTATGGACTGATCAGCCCCCTGTGTATCTCCCCTTGAAGAATGACAATATGGTGACAAATTAGTATTTATAATAACTAATGCCCTTACTAGTAACTATCTACTTGGTTCTCTTCACTCCCTTAGGAAGTAGGTGGTATTATCCCAAGGCCTGCTTTTTCCCTAGCGTAAAATAGGGACATTAGTTCTTCTAAAGGTATATAAAGTCCTGGGCACACAGCTAGTGTTTAGTAACATAACTGTTGGCCCTCCTAATCAAGCATTTTTTCTCCAAAGATAAGCTTCCTCCCTTCCACCTTCCTGACCTTCTCAGCAGTCCAAACCCTCCTTCAACCTGAGTTCATCTTTCTTTTCTCCTCTTTTTCCTCTTCCTCCTCCTTTTCCTCCTTATGGTGCTGGGGAAAGGACTCAGGAGTGTTCTACTTCCAGACTATACCCCTAGCCCTATTTTATTTTATATTTGGAAGCAGGGTCTCACTAAGTTGCTGAAAGCCTCTGTAAGTTGCTGAGGCTGGATTCAAACCTGTGATCCTTCTGTCTCCATCTCCCAAGTATTGGGATTATAGGCGTGCACCACCACACCTGGCTCTGAGTGCATTTCTTTCTTTTTTTTGGGTGGTACTGAGAATTGAACACAGGGGCATTCTACCTCCAAGCTATACTCCCAGCCCTATTTTATTCATTGTTTTGAAATAGGGTGTCATTAAATTGCTGAAAGTCTGAGTTGCTGAGACTGTCCTCAAACCTGAGATCCTCCTGTCTCAGCCTCCCAAGCACTAGGATTACAGGCATGGGCCACCATGCCCGGCTCTGAGTGCATATTTCTAATACAGACCCTACATCTCTTGGGTATGATATGTACTTACAAGATTAGAGATGGACAAATTTATAAACAGATCTGATTATATCATACCTCTGCTTAAGGACCTCAATAGCTTCTTATGATCCTTAGAATGTTCACCTCCAGGGTTACCACCTGCATTTACTGCTCCTACTTCTGGAAGGCAAAGCCTTACTCTCTCTTCTAATTTTGGTTTACCCGTCAATCCTCAGGAGAACCTTCTCTGACTATTGCACTAAATACCCGATCTCAGAACACAGTCACAGTAAGGCACAAAGCAGTCTTCAGAATTCAGTCAATGCTGACATCTCTCTAACCAATGCTGGGGCCCAACCCTTGTTATGGAAGTCAGCTCTCTCTCCACACCTGTCTGCACTGGACTCTGGCAGGTTCACTTTGTGCAGAAATCGCCAACTTGGATACTTTCCGCATGACATCATCAATTTCTGGGACCAATAGCTTTCTTGATAAAATAGCCTAAAAAACAAAAGGAAAACACATTCCTTTTATGTGTTTTATCGCAGGTAGACATAAGTAGGTTTGATATTAAAGTAATCCTAGGGAGTTTTCAGACAATAAAAGTAACTTCAAAAGAAAAAGAGCATAAAAATGTTTAAAATGGTAAACTGTTATGAATATTTTACCACATTAAGAAAAAAATGCAGCCGGGTGTGGTGGCGCATGCTTGTAATCCCAGTATTTGGGAGGCTGAGACCGGAGGATCGGGGGTTCGAGGACAGCCTCAGCTACCTAGTGAGGCACTCCGCAACTTAGTGAGAGCCGGTTTCAAAATAAAGAATAAAAAATAGGGCTGGGCGTATAGCTCGGAGGTAGAATGCCCCTGAGTTCAATCCCCAGTACCGCAAAAAAAAAAAAAAAAAAAAAGAATGCAGTCAAACATTTTCTTGGCTTGTAACTGACCCATCAAAATCATAATAATGAGCCGGGCGTGGTGGCGCACGCTTGTAATCCCAGCATTCGGGAGGCTGAGACGGGAGGATCCGGGTTCGCGGCCAGCCTCAGCTACCTAAGTGAGGCACTCCGCAACTTAGTGAGACCCGGTTTCGAAATAAAGAGTAAAAAATAGGGCTGGGGGTGTAGCTCGGAGGTAGAATGCCCCTGAGTTCAATCCCTAGTACCGCAAAAAAAAAAAATCATAATAATGCTTATAAATTACTTAATTTCAAAGACCTACAGCTAGTTAAAACAGTATGCTCCACATTATCCTAAATATCTGACATGATGCTTGTAATCAAAGACAACAATTCAGATAACATCATACCTTCAGAAGACCAAATGCAGTGGCTTGTCTTGAAGTATCATAAATGTCCTCCTCTGCATAGGCCAGAAGAACTTGAAGCTGTTTCTCAGTTATCTGGTAAGATTTAACTTTCTTCACAAGTATGGTCACACACTGCAAGGTACAATAGTGAAGTCAACAGCCAGCACATCCCGCAAATCAGGACTCAGTGAAACGATGAGGACTTAACACGAACACCTTTAATGTAAGACATCAACCCTCTAGTTACCATGGAAACAATTCCGACCAAGGCCACAAAGGGCAATGGGGAACACTAAGTGATGGCAATCTTGGTCCTGGCTTTCTCCAGGTACATCTGATTCCTCACCTTAAAACAATTTACCACCAGGTGGAAGTTCTGGCCCCTGGCAGCCCCGAGTTTCGCATAGTTCTTCAGCAAAAGGAAAAGGCGTTTCGTCAGCTGTCCTGCTTTGTTTTCTATGGAAGGCAGAGGGAACCTCATGACCCAGATCAGGCATTGTAAAGCACCTGTGATCACCTGAGAAAACAGAGTAATACAGTCCATTTCTGAGGTGACCAAGTCCATCAATCCTGCACTGGAGGCTGCGTCAGCTACACAAGAAGCTGAGTTGGGTAAGACGCTGTCCCCACCCCACTTTGTAACAACTGTGTCCCAAATCTAAGAATAAATTTCCTATTCTTTGATGTGGAAGAACTTCCTGTTTATTCATAGCAAATGAAGGCAAATCACAAGCAAAATACCAAAGTGCTCACTATATTCTTACGAATATGGATTGCCTGGCTAAGTTTAAATTTTTTTTGAAAAATACTTTAAATGACTTCTATTTTACAGACTGGTACTTCAATATAACCTATTCTTACTAAGCTTATATTATGTATACAAGTCACTCTACTAGGTATTATTATTATTATTATTATTGCTTTTAGTGGTGCTAGGAATTGAGCTCAGGGCCTCATACATGCTAGGCTAGTATTCTACTACTGGGCTACATACCTAGCCTTCTATTGGTTATTATAAATATAAAGATAAAGAAGGAAACCATCTCTGTGTGTAAGGAGCATACAGCTGGCTCAGAGATTAGGCATGGGAACAATGAACTATCATTTAACATAGTTAAGTGCTACCTATACACAAGGATATGGAAAAAGTGTGCTGAGACCACGTGCGTACACAGGGAATCCCTGACCTTAGAGATTACCAGCTGTTCCTAAGATAATCCCTGCTGCTGACCGCACTGCACTGGGTTAGATGAAGACACACAGGAAAGAGTCTGGGGGTTTGAAAGACCTGGGCTTAAATCCCAGCTCTGCAACGATTACCTGTGTGACTCTAGAGATGCTATGTAACCTCTCAGCCACATCTGTGAAGCAGGTAACATGAGGAAGTGGGAGACAGGTAGGATCTGGAGTCTGGCAGACCTAGCCTCATATCCTGGAACTGTGACTAGACCCTAGGCCTAATTTTTCATCTATAAAACAGAAACACTAAGAATGTCTACCTCAGGGGTGTGAGGATTAGAGATAATGTCTTTAGGACAGCCGACGGTGATGATCACTGCCCTGGGAACAATATTACTCACCCTCATTAAGTTCCAGAAGGGCTTCTTTTTTTTGGTACTGGGGATTGAACCCAGGGAAATTCTACCTTTGATCTAAATCCCCAGCCCTATTTTATTTTTTATTTTGAAACAGGGTCTCACTAAGTTGCTGAGGTTCTCACTTAGTTAACTGAGACTGGCCTCAAACCTGTGATCCTCCTATTTCAGCCTCCCAAATACCAGGATTATAGGCGTGCACCATCGTGCCCCACTCTAGAAGGGCCATGGTGGCAAACACTTGTAATTCCAGTCCTTGGAAGGCTGAGACAAGGATTGCAGGTTCACATCCAGCCTCAGCTACTTAGTGAGGCCCTCTGCAACTTAGTGAGACCCTGTTTCAAAATACAGAATAAAAATCGGGCTAAGGTATAGTTCAGAGGTAGAATGATCCTGGATTCAATCCAAAGTACTTAAAAAAAAAAAAAAAAAAAAAAAAAAGAAAAAGAAAAAAACAGATGTTAAAGGCTATCCAAACAAATGGGATTTATTAATGCAGGGAATAATTGTGGTTCATAGTGTTATTAATCTCTTAAATAATTCCACTATTTAACAAAACAAGAGCCCCGAAATAAGCTCCTGGCGCTATGCATGAAGACAACTCCCATGAGGGAGTGGATGTCTGCTACGGAACGCAAACTGACATTCACCTTCACATCCATGGAACCCAGGCAGTCGATGAGGAGAGACACAAAGGGATCCAACATTTCTAGGGCATGTTCACTTGAAGACTTGATCTTGGAAGTCTTCAAACTCAGATGCAGCAGCTAAATAAAAGGTTTGGAAAAATGTGAGAAGATTTTAAGAGACACACATGAAATGTTAAGATACTTGTACTTGAAGTGACACATATTCTTAAGAAATGAGTAACAGCCTTGGAGATTCTCAGTCAGGAAGGGGGAAGCTCACTGTGCAGCTGAGAGGCTAAGTCCATTTACCAAATGGTTACTCAGTGTCGGCTGTTACACCGGGCACTGACTCAGTATGCCGGGCACAGCAATGACTAAGATGGCTTTGGTCCCTGTCCTGATAAATCTTAGCCAGCAAGACAGACTCTCAGGAAGTGTGAATGCTGGGTGCTCTGAGGGCTTGTGGAGACATGGAGAGAGGGAAGAGTGGATGGTGAAATCCCAGGGTAGGAACGAGAGTGGCGATGCCAGCATAGCTGGAGGGTGTGTTGGAGCGGCAGAGGATGAGGCTAAAACCTGCAGCCCAAAAGAAAAAGGACTGGGCTTTATCCTAGCAAAAGGAGGAGCCAAAAAAAAAAAAAAAGAAAAGAAGGGCATGGTGGCGCACGCTTGTAATCCCAGTACTTGGGAGGCTGAGATAGGAGGATCCGGATTTGCGGCCAGCCTCAGCTGTTTAGTGAGGCCCTCTACAACTTAGTGAGACCCTATTACAAAATAAAGAAAAACAGGGCTGGGGGTGTAGCTCAGAGGTAGAATGCCCCTGGGTTCCATCCCCAATACCACAAAAGAACAAAAGAAAAACAAAACAAATCTCACCATTAAAAAAAAAAAAAGAGCCAGCGTAGTGGGGCACGCTTTTCTCAGCATTTGGAGGATACGGGTTCGTGGCCAGCCTCAGCTAACTAGTGAGGCACTCCGCAATTTAGTGAGACCCTGTTTCAAAATAAAGAATAAAAAATAGGAGCCGGGCGTGGTGGCACACACTTGTAATCTCAGCATTCGGGAGGCTGAGACTGGAGGATCCGGGTTCGTGGCCAGCCTCAGCTTAGTGAGGCACTCTACAACTTAGCGAGACCCAGTTTCAAAATAAAGAATAAATAATAGGGCTGGGGGTATAGCTCAGAGGTAGAATGCCCCTGAGTTCAATCCCCAGTACTGCAAAAGCAAAACAAACAAACAAAAAACAAAACAAAACAAAAAAATCAAAGTATTTAGAGATATTCATAGGCAAGCAATAGTGAAACCGTAGTAAGTACTAGGAATTCAGCAGAGGATTATATAGCACAGACTTTCTGAAGGGAAGTCTCATTTTAAGGTCAATTCTTACCCGAAGCCCAGACTCGATAAATATGTGCATGTTGGTTTTCCTGCTCACAACAGCTTTTGGTCCACCTCGAACTGGAGTTGGCGGAAGCAGAAGGCAGCTCTCGGGTGGCAGCCGTGGATCAGGTGCCGGGGCTGCTGGATTCCTGTCAGTCACAATGGAATGAAAACGGGAAAGAACACAGTCACTGCATTCTAAGAAGTACTGTGGCCCTCCATGGGGAGTCAGGCTGGCACTGAACAATGTCCTGCATACCCTGGTTCTCTCCCCCCACCTTATCCACAGATGCAGAGATGACTGGCTTGCTGATCAAGGTTACTAGGACAATCCCTAGAAACTGGGGTGAAATCAACAAGCACATCTAAATGAGATGAACAGAAAAGGATACTCCCTTGATATCTGAAAATAAATGTCAAGGTGTTTTGCCCAGAACACAGGCACAAAATCTAATAGAAGTTTGTAAGGTATTTTCAAAATCTTCTGAGGTCTAAATCTCTGTCTAAACAGAATAAGGGTATATACTTAAAATCTATAAATATTCAATAGATATTTTAAACAAAATAACTGGCTGCTATCACAAATCATTCAAAGAAAACATCTCATGTTGAAAGGTGTTACTTGGAAAGATCTCAGTCCAAACACCATGAAGTAACAACTACAGTTCAGTTAAATATGTTTTTCACTAAAGCGATTTATTAAACAACTGAATGGCTAAGTCCCTAAAGGATGGTTTAAGGCTTCTTTTCCCCCAAACTTACTTTTCTTTCTCTGTTAACAGAGGTAGATTTTCACTGACCAAACCATAACTGAGCAACAGAATGGATTCTGTCGTCATTTCCTGATTTATAATCAATCCTGCTATGATTCGACGTAAGGTTTCATGAACTTTCCGGGCCAGTTTTAAACTTGTGGTATTTTGTAGGATCTAAAAAGGTAAACATAAATGTCATGCAGAAATAATATAGAAGGTCATTTCAATTTATTGTAATGGTAGTTTTTTTTTTTTGTTTTTTTTTGCGGTACTGGGGATGGAACCTGGGGGCATTCTACCTCTGAGCTACAGGCCCAGCCCTATTTTTAATTCTTTATTTTGAAACAGAGTCTCACTAAGTTGCGGACGGCCTCACTAAGCAGCTGAGGCAGGCCTCCAACCCAGATCCTTCAGTCTCAGCCTCCCAAATGCTAGGATTACAAGTGTGCACCACCACGCCTGGCTGTAATGGTAGTTTTTTAAAAATGTATTTGCTTTTTTTTGTGGTACTGGGGATTGAACTCAGGGGCATTCTACCTCCGAGCTATACCTCCAGCCCTATTTTTTATTCTTTATTTTGAAACCGAGTCTAAGTTGTGGAGGGCCTCACTAGGTAGCTGAGGCTGGCCGTGAACCCGGATCCTCTGGTCTCAGCCTTCCAAATGCTGGGATTACAAGCATGTGTAATGTACTTTTTCTGATTAGAAAAACTTCAAACATATCTAACACATAAAGTTGCCTGCAACCTCAATGCCAGAGACAACCGTTGTTGAGCCTGTATGCCTCTGGATTCCTTCTATTCTCTCCCACTCTCTCCATCCATGTTGGTGAGGCCTCAGGGCATACTGCTGCAGATATGCCCAGACTTGTAGATGTCAACCTTCCAAGTACATTTTTATTTTTTTTTGCAGAACCCGAGGGCATTCTACCTTTGAGCTATATTCCCGTCCCAATTTTTTTATTCTTTATTTTGAAACAGGGTCTCACTAAGTTGCGGAGAGTCTCACTAAGTAGCTGAAGCTGGCTGCGAACATGCGATCCTCCTGTCTCAGCCTCCCAAGTACTGGGATTATATATACACACATACCCCGCCCCCCAAAAATCAATAAAATGTAATTACTACCTCAAGAAAATCATGTGAATGAAGTGCTATGGCCAAGCCTCAGAGTTTGAAAGTAGTTACTCTACCAGATCACAGGAACTTAATGCAAACTCAGGATCATCAATCTCAGCAAAATACTAGCTACATCTCAGCAAAATATTAGCACATCATAGCTACTATATTGTGTGGGACTATTTTTCAGCCTCAATACATATCCAACATTCTTAGATCAGGCTCAGATAAAACTATGTCACTCTAGGAATTACGAAGTTCATCTAGCACCAAAACATCTTTTTTTTTTTTTTGCGGTACTGGGGATTGAACTCAGAGGCATTCTACCTCCGAGCTATATCCCCAGCCCCATTTTTTATTTTTTATTTTGAAACCGAGTCTCACTAAGTTGCGGAGTGCCTCACTAGGTAGCTGAGGTTGGCCACAAACCCAGATCCTCCGGTCTCAGCCTCTCGAATGCTGGGATTACAAGCGTGCGCCACCACGCCCGGCTCAAAACATCTTTTTTTTTTTTTTTTTTATATAGATACATGCATACAACTCTTGGTGAAGTTCCCTCTGAATCCCACCCTGCTCCTCCTTCCTCCCTTCCATATACGTTAGTAAGATTGATAATAATATCTTCATGTATGGGTATAACCTTGTTTTAATTGTTCCCTTCCTAAAGCCTTGTTTTTCCTCCACCCATCTCCCTCCCCTCAAACCCTTGTTCCAATGCTCTACTAGTTTATCTCATTTGACTAAAGTCCCCTTTGTTTCCTGTTTTCATTCTAGCCTCCACATATGAGAGAAACCAAATGACCCTTGACTTTCCGAGACTGGCTGATCTCACTTAGCCTAATATTCTCTAGTTCCATTCACTTTCCTGCAAATAACATAATTTTGTTTTTCTTTATGGCTGTGTAAGATTTCATTGTGCATATACCATATTTTCTTTATCTATTCATTTGTTGATGGACAATGGGTTGGTTCTCTAGTTTGGCTATTGTGAACTGTGCTGCTATAAACATGGATATGCATGTATTACCATATTATGCTGATGTTAATTCTTTCTGATAAACAGAGTAGTAGTATAGCTGGGTCATATGGTGGTTCCATTCCTAGTCTTTTGAGGAACCTCTCCATAGTTATACTAATTTACACTCCTACCAACAAGGTACAAGAGTTTCTATTTCCCCACATCTTCATAGCATTTATTATTGTTTGTTATTTTATTTTATTTTTTTTGCGGTACTGGGGATTGAACTCAGGGGCATTCTACCTCTGAGCTACACCCCCAGCCCTATTTTTTTTTTTTTTTTAATTCTTTATTTTGAAACCGAGTCTCACTAAGTTGCAGAGTGCCTCACTAAGTAGCTGAGGCTGGCCGCGAACCCGGATCCTCTGGTCTCAGCCTCCCGAATGCTGGGATTACAAGCGTGCACCACCACGCCTGGCTGTTTGTTATTCTTGATGACTGCCATTCTAGTTGGAGATAGATGGAATCTTAGGGTAGTTTTGATTTGTATTTCCTTGACTGTGAAGGATGCTGAACATTTTTTCATATATTTATTGGCCATTTGTGTTTTTTCTTCTGAGAAGTGTCTACTTCAGTTCGATAGCCCATTTTTAAAATTGGGTTATTTTTTGAAAGCACCAAAACATCTTGAAATAAGAGTAATTCATGTCACTAGACAGCTCCTTTTGCTCTAGTTTTAGTACATACAACTGTAATAATAAAATGAATTAATACCATTGAAAAACACCTCTACAATATGCACAGAAAATAACAGGAAAGTGGGTAGAGTCCATACTCTCTAGGGGGCAAAACAACATAATAGAAAGAATGTGAACTTTGCATTAGAAATAAATTATGGGTTTTTAGTGTTAAGTTTTATAAATTCTTTATATATTTTCTATATTGATCCTGTTAGAGGGGTAGCTGCAAAGCTCTCTATTCTGTAGGCTCTCTCTTCAGACTCTTGAGGGTTTCCTTTGCTGCAGAGCTTTCCAACTTGATACCATTCTTTTTTTTTTTTTTTTTTGTGGTACTGGGGATTAAACCCAGGGGTGTTGTGCCTCTGAGGTACAACCCTAGTCTTAATTTATTTTTTATTTGGAAACAGGGTCTCATTAAGTTGCTGAGGCTGACCACCTTAAACATGCGATCCTTCTGTCTCAACCTCCCAAGCACTGGGATTATATGTGTGTGCCACCACACCTAGCTTGTTGCCATCCCATTTATTAGTTCCCAGTTTTATTTACTGAGCTTTGGGGATCTTATTGAGGAATCACTACCAAAGCCTATATGTTGGAGAGTTGCTCCTATGTCCTCTTCTAGTACTTTCAAAGTTTCTGGTCTAATTTCTAGATTTTTTGATCCATATTGAGCTGACTCTTAGGCAGAGCTGAGAGACTGGGGTCTAGTTTTATTCTTCTATATATGGATATACAGTTTCCCCAGCAGTGCTTATTGAAAATGCTGTTTTTTTTCTCCAGCATATGTTTTTGGCCCCTTTGTAGAAAATCAGCTGGTTGTAAGTGTGAGGATTTGTTTTTGTACCAATCTAGCTGTCATGTGGGTATGAAGCAGTGGGTAGTGGGGTGGAACCTGAAAAGAACCACACCAAGCCCTGTGTGCATGTGTGTTTGTATGACTTTGAACCTAAAATGTATAGTTAAAATGCACCAAAGTACAGAAAAATAAAGAAATTCTGACTTTCCTCCTTAACTGTCTTCCTTTCTATCCTTCTGAGGCTAAATTTTTGTATCTATAAAATGAAAATACCATCTATCTCACTAGATGGGTGTGCACACAAATTCCAGTTCTCTTTTTTTTGGCAATCTGGGAATGGACTTTGAATTTAAAGGCTATGTACTTAGCTGCTGCCTTGACCCAGCTATAAAATTTACCTGCACTCCAATTCTTGTTTCCTTTCCTTTTGCATCTCATGGTTTACATCAGGGATTTGATTCTTAGATTAAAGCACCCAAATTAGGGTTGCCACCCAGTGGTCACATGGTTGGTACTACCGCCCTTAACACCAAAGGAAACCTTGGGTGGTCAGAGGCAGTGTTTGTCCTGCAAGACTTCTTCCAGGAACTCAATCTGTAACATTGGGAACACTTGAATTGCACCTGAGTCCTTACCTCTTTTAGTGGAAGAATAAGTTTTGTGACTTGATCTTTTCCTACAAACTTGCCCAGGATTTCATAAGAATCGTAACTCTTGCTTCTTCGTGCCTCCATGACTTTGGAGAGGATCTGCTTTACTTCCTTCTCTTCAGCGACAGCACCAAACAACTCACGGTTAAAAATCTTTGAAAGCAAAAGGACAAATAACGATTATATGCACTCAGTGAAGTTCGCCAACACAAGCAGTCTCTGACAGAAGTGCTAGCATGCCAAATCAAAGGTTGGACTGGACTGAGATGAGATAGTCATGTTTCTATAGATTCATGTGTTTTTAATGCAGTGTAGAGACCAAGTGTCAAAAACAAATACAAAGAAATACTTTTCGGTTGACACTTAACAGGTAACAAAGAAAAATACTTCACAGTATGAATATATAATTGTGTACTTTCTTTTTTTTTTTCTTTTTCTTTTTACAACAGATATGTTTTTGATATTACTAAAAAATAGCTCAATTTCCCTTCAAGAAAGTCTCCTATGTGCAACTTGATTATTGAAATTATGTAAATATTTTAAATGAGATTCCAAATTAGTGTCCACATTTTAAAGATAAATGAACAAGATGTTGTGTGGCAAATTTATTCTCTTTGTAATTCTACCTCTCAAATTATCACACTATCCAACTTAAAGTTAATTATTTTACTATTATAAATAAAGCTCTGGTTGAACAGACTTTTATATAAACCCCAGATCATATGACCATAACTGATTATGCCTTTAAAATGTGTTCTTAGAAATAACTGAGAATTTTTGCTCATTTAAAAAGTTGTGACTCTCTTTAGTTTTCTCTTTCTTCTGCCATGATGTTCTACCTTATAAGTAAAAATAAAAAAAGCTGTTGACACAATGCCAACTTTCTTTCCAGAAAAATATAGATTTATGGTCCATTAGCAATGATAGAGTGCCCATCTTATCTGAGTCCTAGCTTTTTAAACTTCTGCTAATCTAAAAGACTTTTTCTTTTTGTGCTGGAATTTGAACTCATAGCCTTGCATACACTGAGCACCCATTCTATCACTTAACGTTACCCCCAGCCACTATTTGCATTTTTTTGGAGGGAGGGGATATTGGGATTGAACCTAGTAGCATTCTACCTCTCAGCTACACCCCAGCTCTTTTTATTTTGAAACAGTCTTATTAGGTTGTGGATAATCTCTTTAAGTTGCTGAGGCTGATCTTGAACCTGTGATCCTCCTGTCTCAGATCTAAAGTACAAGGATTACTACCATGTTGTACATCACCACACCAGGTTCACTATTTGCGTTTTTATAGGATATTATTGTTTCTTTTTTTTTTTTTTTTTTTGTGAAGTGATTTTTTTTTTTTTTTTTCACTTAAAAAAATTGATTCTGTAAATCATACCTCAATCATTATATCCAAACAAGAGTCCAAATCCCCAGCTTGCAGCTTGTTGGTGAGGCTTTGCAGCAACATGTGAACAGTGAAAGTTAGCACATGGACCTAAAATGAGATGCAAAGAATATGAATGGCTAAGGATCTCACACAGAAGAATGTAAGATCTGAGATATAAAGAGTACTGCAGAGAGCACTGAGTTTATATGTCTGCTATTGCTGTGAGAAGCTCTGATCTATTGAAAATCCCTTAACTAAATGATTCTTTTGTACAAGAGATATTGAGAAACTATATCCATGCTTAGGATCTATAACTGTGGCTAAAGAAGGCCGGGGATTTATGAAGCCAGGCACAGAAGTCTTTAACTTTAAAAGCCAACCTGTGAATTAAGGAGCTTGTCAATACTGAGTGCAATCAAAGCTGGTACATTAAGTGCTTATGAAGGAAATGAGTTTTAAGTTTTTGCTCTCAATAATAACCAAGGAAATGTTTACTGAGAGCCTACTATGCAACAGGTACTGTATTAATTTCATGTGTATTAAATCAATCATGCCCCACCCATCCTCTTTAGGGTGGAGGTGCTAAATTATCAGTATTTATTAGGTGAGGAAGCTGAGGCACAGAGAGGTCAAGTAACCTGTCCAAGGTTGCACAGGTAGGAAGAGGTAGAGTCGGGATTTGAACTGGAGAGCTGGCACTACAGCCCCAGCTCTGCACTACTGTGCTATGCTGCCTCTCAAGCGTTCTGAATTCTTTATGCAGCTTCCAATGCTGTAGAATTACCAAGGCAAACATCAGATCATGATCATAAGCCAAGAAAACAGTTGTCAATACACAGACTGGATCTTAAAGGCATAGTCTCTTGTGACCTTTCAGTACTTATGTATTTAAAATGTTTGCTGTGGGCTTCATGTCATTTTTAAAAATCCTTTTTTATCTGTGTGTAGATGGATGGATAAATTGGGAGACTTGAAGAATATGGTCACGTCTGCATGATTAATACTAAAACTCAGACTAGTTGTTCTCTCAACCACATTTTAGTTATTTTAACAAATAATGGGGTAGAGAAAAAAGACTGAAGAAAAAAGACTACTCATGGGAACCCCTAAGGTACTCCTTAAAAAATGTAACTGAATCCTCAAGGGCAGAAACGTATTGTGCTAATCCTTGTATGCCACTGCCCAACACAGCTCCTGACCCCAAGTGCTGTGGAATGAATGCTGGCTGAAAGAATAGAGTGGACATAGTCATCGACAGGACTCGGTTCCAGGTTAGGTACAGAGAGTACATTCTACCCTGTCTCCACTGGCCACAGCTCTAAGCCTGGACACCACTCATGGAGCAGCTACGGGAAAACAGCAAAAGCACCACTATATTCTCAGAGCTGGCCACTCCTTCTGCCTAGCATCTCCAGCCAGGACAGAGGCAGGCACCAAGACAGACACAGGCTCCAAGAGGGTGAGAAAATTTCTTATTTTATTTTTCTTTTCTCCTCCCATTCTCCTGCACCCCAGCCCAAGCAGCACTGCAGTGGTGGAGGTAGTGACCTGAAAAGTTGTAGCAGAAGCCACAACTTTGGGAGAGGAACCTTCTCTGTCTCTGTCACTGGGATGACAGTTCTGAGAGTGTGGGCCAACCGTAGTTGCTTTTTTCTTTCTGATACCAGAGAGAAACTTGGAAGTTCAGAAATGAAGAAACAGTAGGAGAAATAGTTAATATCTGGGTAGAATAACAGACTACTTTTCTCCCCTTGAATTCTTTAAAATGTTTGACAATTAAAAGCAAGAATTATAATACTGCCTGAAGAAGTTCTCTCTTTTTTTTTTGCGGTACTGGGGATTGAACTCAGGAGTATTCTACCTCCGAGCTAGATCCCCAGCCCTATTTTTTATTCTTTATTTTGAAACAGGCTCTCACTAAGTTGCGGAGTGCCTCACTAGGTAGTTGAGGCTGGCTGCAAACCCGGATCCTCCGGTGTCAGCCTCCCAAATGCTGGGATTACAAGTGTGCACCACCACGCCTGGCTCTGAAGAAGTTTTCAATACAAGGAGACATAAGTAACTATAACACAAAGAAGGGAGGGCAAAAGGCCCTATATTGTGGCCAGATTTCTACATTCCTCTTGAAGTAATAAAATACTGATTCTCAGTATATTGTTAAAAGTTAAGTATATATGATAATTCCTATCACAACCCTAAAAACAATACAAATATGGTCAAAATGAATGCTGATATTTTAGCATCACATTTACAACTATAAGATAGGTTGACTCTGTCAGTATATTAAGGCATACTGGGTAAAGCTAATGACCAGGAGTCTGGCTGAGTATTTGAAAATAACAAGTTGCAGTATTTCCTAAGCTTCAAACCACCAGGGTATTTTATTAAAATGCTAAATTTTATTAAAATTCTATAGATCAGGAGTAGGGCCCTAACTTCTGCATTTCTAACGACTCCCAGGTGCTGCTCATCCAGGGCCCATGCTTGAGCAGCAAGGGACTGGACAGCCATGTGACTACTCACAGTCTTTTATATTATGCCTGGTGCTCTTACTGTTTTTAAAACTTACATGTTTCAATTCTTAAATAATACATTTTCTTTCTTATTCACTCTGTGACAATATATTTAATTCACATTAGGTAAGAATTTTATTAAGAACCAGAGAATATAAAACTTGTGGTCGATTTGAGAGGGGAAAAGATTTCATACAACTCAGGCCTATAAGGATCTTTTAAAAAGTCAGACATAGGAGCATTATAAGTAATAGATTTCTTTAATTCTGATTCGGAACTTTCAATGCTATTGTCTGCTATTTCAATAGATCAACTTTACTGAAGATAGATATGTCCTAAGTATTATGGCTTGTAGTATTCAACATACAAGTATTTGAACTCCAACCCAGTTTGAATATAAAGTGCATGTTGCAATTTACCTGATATCCACGGACAAGGGTGGTCTGTAATTCTTTTAAGACATATTGCAGGAAGTGCACACCCAGATCTTCTATTATTTTTGCGAGAGTGCTTCGTGCAATGTCTCTGATTTCCTGTGCTCTGTTCTTGAGGAGCACACATACTTTCAGCAAAATACTAGAAAATATGAAGTGGAAGAATGACTAGTCAAATGAACAGAAGCAAACAGAAATATCAATATAATTTTGTCTTATTCATAACTCTAGATTCCTTTAGGATTCAGCATATTGTGACAGTATCTCCTCTTCCTAACAAGAGTTTCAAACATCAAAAATCAAGAAGGAAAGAGCCAATACTGGAGCTTCCCTGAAGTTGTCTAGTCCATCACACACGCACCTTGGCAGATTAGCCTCCATGACCTCTTGCGGAAGGGACTGCATCAGTTTAACCATGGCAAAAGCTAAAGGAACTCGAACCACCTCCTCGTCATTCACAACCTTTGACTTGATGAGCTTATGCTCTTCTTCCCTTTTAGTCTGTAAAAAAGTTTAGGTTAAACAAACACAAAAATGAGAACGAAGGACCTGCCAACAGTGTAATCTTGTAATTGAAAGACGAACTCTTTTATTTTAAGCCCATTAACAGTTTGCTGTCTTTAAAAAAACCTAAATCATGCAATTTCAAAACAGCCCACTAAAAATTAATAGGGATAAGAATGTTCTACTTTTCAAAGCAGCAGCTACAGAAGAAATAAACCCAACTTTTCACTGATGTGGATTAAGACAGCTGTGAAATATATAAAACATGTATAATTTATGTTGATTGAAACTTTCAAGTGTTTATGTGACACTGTTGGTACATAGGAAATATGGTACCTCCAATAAAAGTTTATTTACATTAAAAATATACAAAATGACCAAATCAACATCTTATAAGAATGTTTGGCAAACTTTTTTGTAAAGGAACAGGTAGTATTTTTGGCTTGTGTTCTCTGTTGAAACTACTGAACTCTGCTACAGTAATGCAAAAGCAGTACAGACTAATGGGTGTGTGGTCCAATAAAACTTTAATTATAAAATCTGGTCATAGCTCACGGGCTAGAGTATGCTGACCCATGTTTTATACTGTGGAGGAAAGGTTCTAGCTTCATGAGAGTGCACTGCTAGATGTTCTCCCTATTAAGGGGAAAGATGAATTTTCAACACTAGAGAACTGGCTAAGAAGTAGAAAAGGAAAACACACTAATTTTTAATCAGCTTTTTTGGAAATGGAAGTCACCTTAACATATACTTCAGAGACAGAGAAAGCATATATCTAGCTTATTAAAACCATGATGCCGAGGCATTACTAACTAGCTGCATCAGGCGATGAGCCTGAAGTTGATGAGAGAAATGTTGAGATAAAAGGAAACCCAAGCCAGGCATGGTGGGTCACCTTTGTAATACCAGCTTCCCAACTACTTGGGAGGCTCAGGCAGAAGGATTACAAGTTCAAGATCAGCTTGGGCAACTTAGTGAGACCCTGTCTCAAAAGCAATTAAAAATGAGGTTGGGGATGCAGCTTGGTGGTAGAATGCCCACCCCTGGGTTCAATTCCTAGTATAAAACACACACACACACACACACACACACACACACACACACACACACGTCCATCAGTACTCCTTAAGAGCCTCAGTGTGACAAGTCCCGCTGGCACAGTGTTCACACAGACCTGCTGGGTCCCAGACAGAATTATGACCATAGAATGCCCACCCCTGGGTTCAATACCTAGTAAACACACACACACACACACACACACACACACACACACACACACACACGCCCATCAGTACTCCTTAGGAGCCTCAGTATGATAGGCCCCACCAGCACAGAATTCACACAGATCTGCTGGGTCCCAGACAGAATTGTTTGTTACCGTAGATGCCAGGCACTTATGTAGTCTGGGGAGGATATCCCCAGTTATGGTTCCTTGGATAGTTTTAATTGTTCCCTCCAATTCTTCCTTATTCCTCGGAAGGAAAGAGACAGACTTGGTGATGTGCTCGGGCTCCTTAGCTGCTGTCCCGTCAGAACACGCTGGATCAGGCATTTGCAGAGCCTCACTGTTGTCTGACCGGCTCTCACATGTATTTTCCTTCTCTTCCTCATCCATGTTCTCTAATTCCATGGCTTCGTCCTCGGGTGATTCAATCATTTGTACAGTGCCTATGTTTAGTAAACAACAAGCCACTTAACTCAAATAAGGAGCCAGGCATAGTTGAGCATGCTTGTAATCCCAGTACCTTGGAGGCTGAGGCAAGGTTCAATGCCAGTATCAGCAAGTAGTGAGATCAACATAGTGAGACCCTGTTTCAAAACAAATATAAAAAAATAGGGGTAGGGGTACAGCTTGGAGGTACTGTGTCTCTGGGTTCAATTCCTAGTACCAAAAAGTTAAAAAACAACAACAACAAAACCCCAAAACTCAAGTAAGGAAACAGTATAGTTGTGATAAATAGTCTTTCTGACCAACATCCAACCAAAAATATCTAATCATCAAGTACAGACAGGCAAGGTACAAGTGCCAAGGAGGTGGCATTCAGGGAAGGCTATGGCCTTTGCTTTCTCAGTTATAGTCTAAGTAGGGATAGAGACAAATAAATTGAAATTATAAAAGCATGGAACAGAAAGAACATTTGAGAATACACTAGGGGGAACATATTGGGAAGAAGATTCTTGGCCAAAAGGAAGCATCCTGAGTACTGTGGCTGGTTTTCAAAAGCAAAAACTTATAGACTCATGAACATCAACACTCTAGGGCAGTCAACAATTCTCAAGCAGAAATTTTACTTATTCTAGGAGTCAGCTTATTATAGAAAATTAGGCAGTACAGTAGTATGGGGAAAGGCCGGACTTGATTCTGTTAACAAACTATATGATGTTAGACAATTAACTCAGTGGGGTTTGGCAGGAGGATTAAATGCAATAAAGTCTATAACTGCCTAAAATATGTGCCTGATGCATCACTGTTAAAAAATGGGAGCATTAGTCTTTTTTCACTTACTGGCTATGGGGCTTTGGGACTCCTACTCTATGTCTCTGAATCTCAGTTTCTCATGTCAAAAATATGAGGTAACTAATACTAGAGTTATTGAAAGGTTCTTATTGGGACAAATTAGAGGACGTCTATAAAAGATGGGATTATAGCAGCTTGATACAGGTTTCAAATCTCACTGTCCTCCTTGTCAATGAATTAATTTTCTTTTTCTTTAAAAAGACCACTATTTTCATTCTCTAGGTCATTTTTGCTGATCAACTTTTACTAACAGTCAAGAACTAGAAAATGAAAACTCTTGACCTAATGCCACATAGAACTATAATTCACTTTATCCTCCTCGTGGAGTGTGATGCTCCACCTTGGCATGGTCCAACACTGATGCAGGCTGATTTAGGGTACTGGGGGCAACCAGCTGTGGATGAGGGCTCTTGGTTGCATCACACAGCGATGGACATTCTTTCATGTTGCTTTGCCAGTATCTGAGTGGTACAGAGGTTAACTATGGAGGAAAATGAAGAGAGACCTGTTTTGAAGGGCAGGGACCTCATGGTGTAAGTTGATGATTAGTTTTGAGCTACAAGATTTGTTCTGTCTGTCCTTAGAAGCCACTGCTAGTCCTCATAGATTGGAGTGTGTGATTCCAAAGGTGATATGATTTTAATCCAAAGAAGGGAGGTATCCCTATTAACTTTCCTAATGATTTAGACACTCAGAATCAGTCTTTGCAGGTAAGCGTCCTTCTTTGTCATCTGACACTCCTACTGGGCAGAGAGGTTACAACTATGCCTCATATAAAAAGTTAGGAAAAGTTGTTTCTAGAAGAATTAAGTTGGGTATGGTGGTATACACTTGTAATCCTAGTATTTGGGAAGCTGAGACAGGAGGATTGCAGGTTTGAGGTCAGCCTCAGCAATTTAGTGAGACCCTATTTCAAAATGAAAAATAGAATAGGGCTGGAGGTGTAGCTCTGAGGTAGAATGCCCCTGGGTTCAATCCCCAATACCATCACCGAAAGAAAAAAAAAAAAAAAAGAAAGAAAAGAAAATCCAAGATTTTCCCAAACTCTATATACAAAAATATGTTTTAATATACTAACGTATTAAATCCCATTAACTATTTTTCCAGTAGTGAACAAACACTGCATTCTTGGAATAACCAATCATGTTCATGTTTTCAATGCTTTTATTGCTTATGGGATTTCATATGCAAATATTTGGTTTAGGATTTTTTTTTTTTTTGGTGGTACTGGGGATCAAACCCAGGATTATTCTACCTCTGAGCCCTATTTTTTATTCTTTATTTGAAACAGGCTCTCACTAAATTGCAGAGGGCTTCATTAAGCTGAGGCTGGCTGAGATCCTCCTGTCTCAGACTCCCAAGTACTGAGATTACAAGCAAGTGCTACCACACCCAGTTTAGATTTTTATATCTACATTAATAAGACTGGTTGTGATATTCCATTTCCATAGTGTCTGTCAGTCTTTGGTGTGCAATATATCTATTTTGTGAGTTAGTGGGGGCTTCTTTATGAATCATCTGAAATAGGTAGTCTAAGTTTGAAATTATCCGACCCTTGCTTGTTTGATGAGGCTAGCTGTTCTTTGCCTGGCATCTTTACCCGGAGACACGTTAACTATAGACTGAATTTCCTTAGTAGTTAGAGATCCATTCAGATTTTTAAATTTCTCATAAAGTCAATTTTTGTACTTTGTTTTTCTAGGAATTTGTACATGTCACCCACAAGTATTCAAATTTATGAATAAAAATATATTATTTTACTCTTTTTCATCTTCTATTTTCTTTTTTTTTTGTGGTACTGGGGATTGAACTCAGCATTCTACCTCCGAGCTATACTCCTAGCCTTATTTTTTATTCTTTATTTTGAAACAGGGTCTCACTAAGTTGCGGAGATCCTCACTAGGTAGCTGAGGCTGGCTGCGAATCTGGATCCTAGCCAGCTGAGGCTGGCTGCGAATCCGGTCTCAGCCTCCCAAATGCTGGGATTACAAGTGTGCGCCACCATGCCCGGCTCCTTCATCCTTCTATTTTCATTGATCAATCTTGCCAGGCATTTGCTAGTTTATACTCTTTTCATATATGTATTTTTAATTTTGATTCTTTCTATTTTATCTACTTTATACCTTTCTATTTTATCTATTTTATATTCTATTAGTGGTACTAATTTTTATTATTTCTTTTCTTATACTTTGCATTCATTGGCTTATGCTCTTTCCATAAAGGGTGGACTTCTAGGTAAAAAACTTGAAGCTCAGAATTTTTTCACTAACATAATTTAGTTTGTTTCTCTATCATTAAATAAGGTTTTACAAGAATAAACATTCGTTTTAGCCAGGCGTGGTGGCGCACGCTTGTAATCCCAGCATTTGGGAGGCTGAGAACGGAGGATCCGGGTTCGCGGCCAGCCTCAGCTACCTAGTGAGGCACTCCGCAACTTAGTGAGACTTGGTTTCAAAATAAAGAATAAAAAATAGGACTGGGGGTGTAGCTCGGAGGTAGAATGCCCCTGAGTTCAATCGCCAGTACTGCAAAAAAAAAAAAAAAAAAAAAAAAGAATAAACATTCGTTTTAACTTCTCTCAATTCATTAACTGGTCATTACTACAAAAAGAATAGTTTAAGAAAATTTTAAAAACTTACTTTCTTCATCCTGAATTTTTCCCATTTGTGCTTCCAGAGTTTTGTGGTCAAAATGGAATGCTTCCAGCACTATTACTAGCAAACTGTTAAGAAAAGATACATAGAAATGTTCATTTGATTATTGATATCATTTTACTATTACTTGGGAAGCTGAGACAGGAGGATGGCAAGTTTAAGAGTCCAGCTTCAGCAACTTAGCAAGACCCTGTTTCAAAATAAAAAGGGTTAGGGGTGTAGCTTGGAGGTAGAATGTCCCTGGCTTTGATCTCCAGTACCACCCAGAAAGTAAAATAAGATTACAGAAAAATAAATTCTGAAAATAATTTTAAGGTTACATTTTTTTTTTTTTTTTTTTTGCAGTACTGGGAATGGAACCCAGGGGCATTCTACCTCTGAGCTACCTCCCAGCCCTATTTTATTCTTTTATTTTGAAACGGGGTCTCACTAAACTGAAGAGGGCTTCACTAAGTAGCTGAGGCTGGCTGCAAACCTGTGATTCTCCTGTCTCAGCCTCCCAAGTACTGGGATTACAAGCATACACTGCCATGCCTGGCTTAAGGTTACATTTTAAAAACAAAAGAAAAATAGTAAGTTTGACCATACCTGACACCCAACTTTTGATTGATTTGTCCTGCTTGTAAGACATGAATGAAATGTTTCAAGTAAAATATATACGCTGACCAAGAGAGATGTCTGCAAATGGCTCCAATAACTTCTGTAGCAGCAATGGTTATATTTTCATGCTGTAAAAAAAATGCAAAGCATCAATATAGAACAAGTCCTGGCTGATAAAATGCAAGGCTCACATGGCTTACTATAAAGCTGTTTACACAGTAGGTGATCAGTACTTATAAAGGGAAGAATGTCCAAATGTTCAAACTCCCACGTCCCCTGAGTCCTAGGAAAAGATGCTATCAATGGAAAGGGTTGACACCTTCCTTTAAAAAATATTAACATATGCTAGGCGTGGTGCATGCCTAGATTAATTTTTTTTTTCTTTCTTTGATTGAGGGTATCACTGTGTTTCCTAGGCTGGTTCAAACTCACAATCCTCTTGCTTCTGTCTTCTGAGGAGCTGAGACTACCTTCTGAGGAGGCATGCATTATCACACCTGACTTACTTAAATAGTTCTTTTAAATATTTTTTTTTTTTTTTTTTTTTTTTTTTTTTTTTTTTTTTTTTTTTT
>PVLC010016900.1:0-34732 GCA_004027655.1 Graphiurus murinus
CAGGTTTCAAGATAGGTCTGCCCTTAGCTGTAAATTTCCAGTGTCCTTTGTCCTGGCTTTTAGGTGGGGGGCAGGGCCTAAGGAACTTCCAAAGGTGGAATGGAGTCTGCCGCGCTTTAGTTCCAGGTGTTTACATTAAAGTGATATCTGTATTTTTCTTTCCCATTTGTCTCCTTTCTGCCTAATTATTTCTCCTATCTTACATCAAGACCAGTCACCTGGCCCCACCTGGGAAGGCGGTTTGGAAATGGCTGGTGAGGAGGCTCTGGAGGACTCTGGGTAGAAATGCCCCTTCTCTACTGTCCACCAGTCTACCTTCTCCACACACCACCTCCAGGCAGCCTTCCTTGATGTGACCCCACCCCAGCATTCCTGTGCTTAGCCTTCTGCACCCTAGTTTGCTGTCTCCTTCAGGGGGAGTCGTCATGGGTGGGGACCTCTCTGTGGTCTTCTTGTGTCCCAATATTTGCACCAGGTTCTGTGCAGGTGCCTGGGACACCCGAGGAAGGCGGGGTGCAGAGGCCGGAAGCCCTGGCGGGAGGGGAGGCCTGTGGGGCCCAACCCTGGGGAGCACCCCTGCTCCTACTTCCGGAATCTCCCCTTCTAATGTGGATTCAGTGAGGGGCTGGACGCCACGAGCCTGGGATGTTCTCTCTGGACTGTTTCCACACTCGCCCCTTCCTGACTTGGACTTTGGGTGCCCAGGTCCCCTCGCCCCACCCACCGGCGCCCACTCCCCCAAACCCTATGCATTGGGGCGGGCCGTCTCTCGGCTTCCTTCAGTGAGGTGCCCTGGCATCTGGAGAAGGGTCCCATCGAGCCAAGCGGGCGCTGTACACACGTGTGCGTCAGTGCTGGTGCAGGAAGGTGCTGGCAGTGGCCTTCTGGGGACATCCAGATAGCGCAGCAGCCTGATGGGAACGTAGAAGCTCTTAAAATGTTTCCCTCCAAGACGCCTTGGAGTCCACAGAGCCTGTGTGATGTCACAGATAGCCTCTCTGGCTGTGTGTCCTGAGCTTCCTTTCCTCCTCTGCGAAGTGGGGGTGATGGATGACGCCCAGGGTCGAGTTCCACATGCTCACCTCCCTCCTGGGTGGACCTCTGCCCGCTCAGCCACGCCGCCTTCGCAGGTGTAGGCACACCTTTCTTTGCAAAAAGGAAAATGCAAGCTCACCTGTGGCAGGTCTTGGGTCAGGGGTCAGGTACAAGATTTGCTTAGCCTGGGTGCAAGGCGCCGTTCTTCCTTATGACCAGTGTGCTGGGATTGTCACGTGTGTGTGTGTGTGTGTGTGTGTGTGTGTGTGTGTGTGTGTTAACTTCCTGTCACCGAGGTTATCACTTCATTGTATAACTGACTCCTCCATTCTGGGGTCCCTTGGCTGCTGGCACCGTGGCCCCTTGGATAACCTCTGTTTCCTTGCACCGGCGGGGAGTTCAGGGTACAGATGAGACCAGCAAGGCCTCTCTCTTTGGTTCTATGACAGTGATGTAATAAGTAGGCACTTTCTGAGCTGATCTTTAAAAACCCTTCCTCATAAACACCATGGGAAGCCCACCAAAAGCCATGGGCATAGATTCGCCTTGTAAACGAGACTTTACAGGGTCCTTTCGAGCCTAGTAAAACCTCCAGGAGAGCCCTGGGTAGGAGTCGGAGGGCCTTCCCTTCTGTCCAGTTTCCAGTAGCCGCCGCCCGGGAGGGAGGCCCACCGCAATCCCCCAAGCATGTGTCCCCAGAGCCAGAATTTTCAGTCTGCTTTTTAACCTACTAGGTGGAAGGGAAATTGGCTAAGACTCATGAATAATTTACATTGCAGAGGGAGCTTTGGCTTTATGGTAATCTGCTTTCAGAGTTCATTGTTTGAAGAAACTGAAGTGCTGCTCAGTGAGAGGCTTGAGCCTTGTGCTGCAGTGCTGGCCTATCCCCTCATCTGTACCATGAACAGGTGCCAACTGTGTTGCCTGTTCTGATTTGCCGGTTGTGGCTGCCAGGAAGGATCCCCAGGCCAGGTCTGGGCTCAGCGGGAAAGCATGCTGGGTTTGATTAGCAATGTCTGCCATGGCGGCAGCTCGGGAATGATTCAAATGAGACAGGTGTTTACTGTCCAAGGACTAGATTATTGTAGAATTCCCTTTGATAATCTACGTGCCTGTGAACCATACCCCGGGCTGGCTACATAGTTTGTGGAGTCCATTCCCAGATGAAAACACGGGGCCCTGGCTGGGAGTGGAAGTCCATCTCGTCTTCCCAGAAACTGGCTGTCCCCACCCCTGGGACAGACGTTCCCTAGGGCCCAGGCCCTGCTTCCTGCCTGCCCAGGACCGTCCCTTTTTATGCCACCAGTCTTGCAGCCCGGGCTTTGAGACACCCACCCCTGTACCCCGTCTTCCCTCACTGTAGCCCTCTTGTCCTTGGCGTCTGCTCCTGTACCCCTAGATCCCCCAGGAGGAGCAGGGCCCTGGTTTTAGCCCGATGAGACTCATTTTGGGCTTCTGACCTCTTAGGTAAATTTGCCACCATGTTTGTGGGAGCTTGTTACAGTAACAAGTAGAAACTAACACGGGGACCTGTCTGTGGTCAAGTCTTTCTAAGGAGATGAACAAAGAAACCAAAGCCATGAAAATATTTGAGCGGAAAGTCCCTTGGGCAGAGGAAAGAGCTAGTGCAAAGGTCCTGAGGCCGGGCTGCACTGGACTCGTGGGTGGCTCTTCTGCTATTGGCCACTTTGGGTGGGCTGGTCCTTTGGTCAGCTTGAGAACACTGACCTTTAACCCAGCAGGCCTCTCCCACCTGCTTCTGTATGTGTTTGCTCATGGTTTGCCTTTTGCCTCGAGTGCTCTTTCAACCTAGAAAACCCCGACAGGACCAGAGAGGCCAAGTCCAGCAACACTTCTGACTCTGCTGCTGCAGACTGGCAGGCCCCCCTGCTGTTCTCAGCTCATTCACCTCTCTCTCCCTCACCCCCAGTAAATAGGAGGCAAAGTGTTTGCTGAGTGACTAATAGCTCTGGCCTCACAGCTGTGGCTTAGAGGTCTCTTGTTCCTCTTCTAGCTACCTCTACTGAGCTCCGGTGGCGTCATAGCCTGAGCACATTTTTCCCAGGGTCGGTGTCCTCCACCCTCAAAGCATGACCACGATGCCCAGGGCCTCTCATTGGGCTTCATCTGTCAGGAGCCCCGCAGGAAGCTCCTGGGTAACCCCCGTAGGTTGGATGGAGGGACTGGGGCAGGAGAAGGCTTGCAGGGGTGAGGGCAGGTGGCCACAGGGGAAGAGATTGTCTGACTCTCTCCCCCCCACGTCCCACCAGTGCTGCATTGGCCCTGACGGTGGCCCAGGGACCAGGGTGTCCAGTGGCACAGCCTGTGCGGAAGCAGCGTCTAGGACACAGCACGAGCGTGGAAGGGCAGGGATGGATTTGGGACTGAGGAGTGTGCTAAGGAGACCAAACAGCTCAGGGACCCACATCCTAATCCAAGCACCCCAGCTGACACTGGCACCCTTTTCTGCAAGGGGCAGGCCAGGAAGGACCTTGCCCAAGATCACCTGCTATGGGGGGGCGGGTAAGGGGGGGCTCTGGACAGTGGGCGAGGGTCCATCTCCAGGGTCTTCCTGCTCGCCTGGTCCTTCCTCTGGAGTGCAAGGCCTGTCCTGAGTAGCCCCCTCCCGCCTCTTCTCCTTTCAGAGGCCTCGAGGGCTCGGAGGCCTGGAGCCTGGCTCTCTCTCTCCATTGGAAGGACCTTCATTTGTAATTCTAGAGCTGTGCTTTCCCCATTCCTGACCATCGTCCCCACAAGAGCAGGTGCCCCCTATAGCTCACTCATAGCCTAGTAGCCTAGTCTAGTGCCAAGCACGTAGTAGGTGCTTTGTAAACACTTCAGCCCCCTCCCCTCCATTTCAGGGTCTCTGGTGACTGGCCGTTGGGGTGATCGTAGTATGGAGGGGGTGACTTCCGGCTGGGCGTCTTACCCGCCCTTCCTCGGCAGGAGACTGGCACTTCTTGGCTCTAGGCAAGATCTCCCAGGAGTGCTGAGCGGGAGCCTGGGGCAGCGGGATGGGGGGGCAGTAGGGGGGATTTTTTCCCTATTTCTCTGTGTCACCTCCTTCCTTCTCCTGTGGAGCTCACTGTGTGGGGCTGGCTTGTAGAGACTGAAGGTTTGATTGATGGCCCAGGTCCCCGGGGAAGGAAGAGCCCCACTCTCAGCCTGTGGGGAAGCACAGCCAAGGCGTGGTCATTGTTTCATTTCCCAGCCAGAGCATAGCGGGCAGCTCTGGGCAGCTCTGATCTGCAGGGCCGCTCCTGCCCACTGGGGTCTGCCGGGGCGGAGGCCAGAGCCACCAAGATCCTCGCCTGTGTAGATCCAGTGACCACAACAGTGAAGGCCAGAGCCTGGCAGACCTCGGGGAGGGGCTCGGGATGGATATGCGGGCTTGATTGCATTTAAAAGCAAAAAACGAAGGGTCATATGTTTTCTGTAATATGCGGAAGCTAGGGAGGGATCAGGATACCAGAGGGACTCCAGATAATGCAGGAGAAACTCAGGTGGAGCCAGGAAGGTGGTCTAGGGGAAGGGGAGAGAGAGGGGGAATCAGTGAAGGAATCACTTCCCTGGACTTTATGCATATATATGAAAATACCAAGGCCAGTCTCAACACCCTTTATGGGGAAGGGGGGGAGTGGGAAGGTAGCCGGGGGAAAGCCCGCCAAGGGCTGTGTGCATGTGTGTCACCATCGCTATGATTTGCACTATGATGTAAGATTATAATACACCAACAAAAGCATAAATAAATAAATGAATGAATAAATAAATAAATGAATACATAAATAGAATACATATTCTAACCTTAAAAATGTGTAGTTACCACAACTCCCCCCCCCCAAAAAAAATAAAAACAAAAATCAGAGAAAAGCTTGAAAAATAAGAGGTGGGGAGGGGGGGCAGAATAGGAAGGGAAGGAGGAGGGGAGGGAGAGGAGAAAGGAGGAAGGAGAGAGGAGTCTCTTCAGTAGAATTTACTCTACTGTCATTGCTGCTGGGTTTGTGTCTTTGCTTCGGCTCATCTCCCACTTACATGTTGAGTCCTCACGGCCTCGCAAGCTGTGTGCAGAGCCGCTCTCTGTACCTCTCACCTGCTTCTTCTGCCTGCTGTGTTACCACCACGTGACCATGTGCTTGGCTGGTCTGGTACACTGGGACATGAAGCAATGTCCTTGGTGGCCAAGGCCCAGGTCTCCTGCCCATGCCCACCCGGCCCCCCGCCCCGCAGCCCTGCCTTTCAGAGCCGACCTCCCTCCCTGAGCATCTGCCTTAAGTCGCACCGATTTCTTTGGGGCTCCCGGCAGATCCTGGCTCCTGGGACCAATAGCTGGTGTCTTCTGTGGGGCACAAGCTCAGCCTTCCCTGCTCCGGCCTGCGAATCTGAGAGTGAAATCCAAGGGTACCCTGGGCCCTGCCCCGATTGTGTGTGTGTGTGTGTGTGTGTGTGATTAGAAAGCTATTCGTAGGCTTTTGACCTGACACTATTTAAAGTCAAGGGCATTGTCTTATAGAAAGAGGAAATTCAGTATGGAAGATGGTGAAGTTTTTACTTCCATCCGCAGGAGGCCAGGAGCCCCAGGATGCGGGGGGCAGCAGGGGCCCCAAGGGGAACAGAGCTCCCACTCCCCTGGTGTGTGTTTGTGGTGGTGGTAAACTATTTCTGGGGAAGTTATGAACTCCCTGGAGAATTTTAAAAATAGCAGAGTTCCCGGTTTTTTAAAGTAGTACGTGTCAACTGTATAAAATATGGAAAATACCCAAAATACTAAGAAGTGCACGGCACCTCCTGGAAGTGCCCAGCGGTGACATTAGGACACATAAAGTGGGATCGTCCTTCCAGGCTTGCGGGGAGACCCAGCGAGGTCCTCGCATATATGTGTCAAGCCCCAGCAGGGTGCCAGGGACACAGCAGGCATTCCATACGTACTTGTCCTGGCCTCTGACAATTTCAGTCATCTCTGTGATTTGGGGCCCCACCTGTTTTCTTCACTCTGTGCTACATCTCAGAATCTTCTGTGTCAGCTCCGGGTGCGCATCCTCTCCTCGGCTGCACGAGCTTCCTCCCTCTGACGGATTTGGCCGCTGTTGGCCACCCGGGTCTTCCGCAGCCTCTCTGGTCCCTCCGGCCGTGCTCCGCCTCCGCGCACACTTGTTCTCGTCCCCATTTCTGGTGCTCTTTCAGGACACGTGCCTCAGTGGACAGATACTGGGTCACAGGCTGTGGGAATTCATTTCTGGGACTCTGGATAGGGGCCAGATGGCTTTTTAGGGGGGCAGTGCTACTCTGCATTCCCCAACTGGGTTTGCCAGGGCCAGTCGGGCCGCACCCTCCGCCTGCCTTCTGGTCCAGTTGATGTTTATTTGCAGAAGTGATAATCCCCAGCCCTGCCTGCAACCAGGAGCCTCTGGGGATGAGAGGCAGCTGCTCTGGCCAGCGACATTTCCAGGAAGGATGCGGGTGCCTGGGTTCATTCATATTCCTCCTCTCCTCCCTCTCCCTCTCCCTCTCCCTCTCCCTCTCCCTCTCCCCAGCACGCAGTTATTAGTCAGCTCTAAGCAGGCAGGAGTGTCGGGATGCAGAGCCGTGTGGGCGACAGAATCTGTTGATGGAGCCTTTGCTAGGCGTTTGGACCCAGCTCAACAGAAGCCCGAGACAGGTGGTTTCCTGGATGATGAGTCAAGCCCCAGACACACCGGAAGCATCTCCTGTGCCCAGCCCAGGTGAACACAGTTATTGGTGACCAGGGATACTGTGCAGCCCCCGTCCTGCTCTGGTCTGCTAAAGCCTATTCAAAGGCGATTTATTTCTTGATTGTTCTCATTCTTTGGAAGAAGTTAAGATTTGGTAGGAGAGCTTAATTGGGCTGGAAGGTATTAATAATGTTGATAACGGTCTCAAAAGCTAATATTTCAGAGTGCTACGCCATTCTCAAGCATGCTGTCATGTGATGTTTACTGCAACTGCATGAGCTACCTGGCCTTAGCATTCCTAGTTTCTCTGCATCCTTATAGCTGTGCTGCTGCCTACCGCAGAAACCAGCATTGACTGAGCACCTATGACATGCCAGAGCACTAGAGTATGGTGCGAGG
The DNA here is from genome assembly GCA_004027655.1 of Graphiurus murinus. Lineage (NCBI taxonomy): Eukaryota > Metazoa > Chordata > Mammalia > Rodentia > Gliridae > Graphiurus > Graphiurus murinus. The sequence goes on from PVLC010016900.1 coordinate 7,125, forward strand.
TCCTGAGAACAGCAGGCGGTAGCTCCCAGTATCATGAGGATGCGTGTATGAGTTTCCTGTGGCTGCTGTAACAAATGACCACCAAGTTCATGCCTTAAAGCAACACAGATGCATTATCCGATAGCTCTGAAGGTGGGAATCTGATGCAATCTCTCCAGGCTAGAATCAAGGTGCCAAGAGGGCTGTTCCTTTTGAGGCTGCAGGAGAAACTGTTCCTGGCCTGTTTGCTCCTAGGAGCTGCGTGCATTCCTAAGCTGTGGTGCCTTCCCCCACCCACACAGCCAGCAAGATCTCATTTTCTGGCTCTGGCTCCGCTCGATCAGTGATCTGCTTCTCTTCTGTTCTGGGTCACATCTCCCTCTCCCCCATGGTTACATTCAAGGCCCACCCCCAAGAACCCAGGCAAATCACTCCTGTCTCAAGAGCCTTAACACAATCACCTGGAAAGTCCCTTTTTTCTGCATAAAGGTGACATTCACAGATTCTGGGGATCAGGATCCAACCGTCTCTGGGGGGTGGAGGGCTGCAGAATGTGGCAGGATCACAAAGCACTATCAGCCCAGGGTGGCAGCATGGGGTGGAGGTATTAAGCACTCTGATGTCACACACCCTGGAGCCCGGGGACACTGTGAAGGGCCCCACGGAGGCTAAGGAGACGCAGCCCTGCATTGGAGGAGATTTATCTTTACTGTAAGGATTAAGGAGTTTTTCTTTTTCGATGCATACATTATTTTGAATATATAATCCTATAAGAAGTCTCCCCCCCCTCAACAAAATGGGAAGGTTGCCTTGAAAGTTTATGTTCAGCTGTGGTGTTTCATGTCTGCGGTGGCTGTAAGCATGCTCTGTAGGGATGCAGGCTAAGGTGCTGACCAGCTAGCTGGGGCGGACATGCTGGCGGCCTCGTGCCCTCTGAGCCAGAGAATGGGCAGGGGCCCAGCACAGCTGGGTCCTCACAGAGGAAGGGACAAGAGAGCAGCCGCACAGAGGACTAGGATGATGGAGAAAGGGAGCCCCATTAGAGTGGGCTGGGGGCTTGGTGTGGGAGGAACAGGCGAGTCCTTCACTTGACCTTCCTGAGTCTGTTTTCTCTACTGCAAAATGAGCATCAAACCTCCCACAAGTCGCTGTCATTGAAAGGTTACCTGAACTAGTGGACGGGAAGCACTTTGGAAACTGGTAGGTGAGGCCTCAGCATACAGCTAGAATCTTGCTGTGTGATCAGACGGTGGAGAGCTGGCCAGGAGCGTGCAGGGAGAGGCCGCTGGCCTTGGATGGGAGCTTGAGCTGCAGAATTCCAGGACAGACCCAGAATACCAGCGTTCCTCCTCCCGGCCTCCAGCGTCCCTGGAGCTGCCTGTGCTAGCCTTGGGGTGCTAAACCAATGATGCTGCTTCTCAGATTGCGGTTCCAATAGCAGCAGCACCCACAGTGAACTTGATGGAAATGCGGATTCTCAGGCCCCATCCAGGCCACCACGTCAGAAACCTGGGTGTGAGCCCAGCAGTCTGGTGCCGATGAGCCTCTGGGTGATTCTGATGTGCACGCTAGTTGACCGCCACCATATTGCGGGAGGGGCACTCTGAGACCCTCCTCTGTCCCCCTTCGATTCAGTGACAAGTGTAGATCCAGCTGCTCCCTGCTGACACTATCTGGCACCGTAGAGAGGCCTGGGCTGCCCACGTGCGGAGCCGGGCACGCAGGCTGAGGCAGGCCCAGCACACCTGGCTCTTGGGTTGTGCAATGCGCTTGGCCATGGAGGTTGACCCCAGGGCTGGGCGAGCAGGTGGTGGGGACTTCCTCCCTGACAGTTATTTATTCTCCCTTCCAAATCATAGCTGCCAGTTTTGCACAGTGAGGGTCTGTCTGGAGAGTTGTGTGCAGTCGTCCTGTGCGGCGACGTGGGGAGCAGAGGCTGGCGTAGGCAGGTGACTAGTTAGAGCCCAAGGAGGCCTAGCTGACCGAGGCTGAGGCTCACCCCTCTCTTTGGGGCCTGGGAACTTGTGCTTCTCTCTGCCTAGCGGGAGAGGAGTCCTTTGGCTCCAGACTGGCTGTCTTCATGCGCTTAATTCCCATTCATTTAATTTAATTTGATAAAGCAACATTTTTATTTTGAAGAAAAACATTCTTTTAAACTGAGCTGAAATTTGCATAACATAAAGTTAACCTTTTTTTTTTTTTTTTTTTTTTTTTTTTTTGCGGTACTGGGGATTGAACTCAGGCATTCTTCCTCCGAGCTATACCCCTAGCCCTATTTTTTACTCTTTATTTTGAAACAGGGTCTCACTAAGTTGCGGAGTGCCTCACTAGGTAGCTGAGGCTGGCCTTGAACCCGGATCCTCTGGTCTCAGCCTCCTGAATGCTGGGATTACAAGCGTGTGCCACCATGCCTGGCTTAAAGTTAACTATTTTAGAGTGTGCAATTCTGTCTGTCGGAAGTGCAGCCATGATTTCTCTCTAGTTTCAAAACATTTGTCCTCCCCTCTAGAGGAGACCTGTACCCATCCAGCGGTCAGTCCCAGCTCCGCCCCAGCCCTGGAAGCGGCTCCTCTGCCTCTCTCTTATCTCTATGGATTTACTTATTCTGGATATTTCATTTAAATGGAATCAGATATTATGTGACCTTTGGTGTCTGTTTTCTTTCACTTAGCATAATGTTTTCAAGATTTATACATGTTATGTATTGGGGATTGTTATGTTTGGGGATTTCCTTTCTCTTTATGGCTAAATAATATTCCATTGCATGAGTAGGACATCTCTCCCCTCCAGTCCCTGACCTCCCTGTCTAGGACTTTCTGTTTCGAAGTAAATTGGAGGCATTATCTCTTTTTATCCACAAATGTTAACATGGAATTCTGAAACACAAACTCTGTGTGTGTGTGTGTGTGCGTGTGTGTATGTGTGTGTGTGTATGCCTGATACTGGGGGTCAAACCCAGGGTCTTGCACATGCTAGGCAAGCGTTCTACTACTGAGCTACTCTTCCAGTGAAAAATACTTTTTTTTAATGTGCTTTTATTGGTGCATTATGGTCTTACATCATAATGTAAATCATGTTGACACTGACATACATGCACACAGCACTTGGTGCCCCCCCACTTCCATGCCCCCCCCCCATGCAGAGGACTGAGACTGACATTGGGATTTTCACACATGTACACACAGTCAATGTTAGTATTTCCAATAAGGAACCCCTTCCCTTAGACCACCTCCCTGGCTCCACTGAGGTTTCTCCTCCCTTATCTGGAGTCCCTCTGGTATCCCGGTTACTCTGTAGCTTATGCATATTAAAGAAAACATATGCCCCTTCACTTTCTGTGGCTGGCTAATCTCACTTAACATAATGTTCTCCAGGTCCTTCCATTTTCTTGCAAATGACATTATTTTATTCCTCTTTATTGCTCAGTAGAATTCCATTGTGTGTATTTCCCATAGTTTTGAAAACACGACTAGAACAACCTGATCGTGCCTGAAAAGCCAAACGCAACCCTTTAGCATCCTCAGATCCCACCAGTGTTCAATCCCTCCCGTCGTCTCGAGTGGCTTTTGGTTTTCCTGGTGTTTGTTCAGGTCGAGGTGCAGCAGTACACACCTGTGCTTGCCCCAGGTGCCTTCCAAGTGTTCAGAGGCACCTTTGGGGAGGTTCGGGAATCCCTGGAGAGCTTAGAAGAGTCAGCCGCTGTCCCCACCTGGCTGGACAACTCAGGGAACTGTCTGCCCTTCCACCTCACACTCACACACATGCACTTTCTCATTCCCGTGTTGATTTTGTCGTGCCCTGAATGTTCTGCATGTATGGTTCTTAGCCAGACAGAGAGATATTGAAGCAAATCTCACTGATACAGCAGTGCTCCTCAGCCTACTTATGATGGGGTCACGTCCTGATAAAACTGTTGTAAATTGCAAAAATTGTAGGTTGAAATGCATTTACTGCACCCAACATGTTGCCCGCTAGCTCAGCCACCCAGCACACTGTAGAGGGAAGGACCCAAATTCAAAGTTTCAAGTATGATTTCTACTGAATTCATAAAGCTGAAAAACCGTTTATTGGATCGTTCCAAGTTGAGTCAATCTGTATAGGAAGTGCCTGACATCTGTCAGAGTCTGGATTCACGTGTGTGTGTGTGTGTGTGTGTGTGTGTGTGTGTGTGTGTATGCGTGTGTATGTGTTAATATTCACCTGTCATCCCTGGATGCACTGGGTCTGGACTCAAATGTCACCTTTTCACGAGGTGACATTTAAATCCAAGATTCTCAGCCGCGGCACCTTGGGTATGTAGGACAGGGTGGCTCTGTTGCCAAGTCTGCCCTGTGCGTCGTAGATGTTCAGCAGCATGCCCGGCCTCCAAAGCCTAGATGCCCTTAGCTCCCATTGCCCTCACCCCCAGCATAACAACCAAAACTGTGTACAGGAGTTGCCAGATGTCCCTGGGGGACATGATCCCAGGTTGAGAAGTGCCCATTCTCATTGTGACCACCCTTCCCGCCCCATTTCCTGCTTCCTTTATCCGTAGCCATCTCCAGATACCTTACATACCACGCAGTTGGTTCTTGGCCTCTCCGTACCACACTTTCACCAACTTCCTCTGCGAGAAACTCATCATTGCTGTCCCCAGGGCCTACGCCATGGGCTGACCCCTGGCTGGGCTCAGTAAATGTTTGTTGAAGGAATAAGTGATGGTGTTATCAAAGTCCTGCAAAGACACATACGGGATGAAGAAGGTTTCAGGGTCTCTCCTCCAGGGAGCCTCACAGGGCTTAAGGGTTTATTTTTATTTATTTATTTATTTATTTATTGCAAAACTCAGGATTGAACCCAGAGGCATTCTACCTCTGAGCTCCACCCCCAGTCCTATTTTTCATTCTTTATTTTGAGACAGGGTCTCACTAAGTTGCCGAGAGCCTCACTAAGTAGCTGAGGCTGGCCGCCAACCTGGATCCTCTGGTCTCAGCCTCCCAAGTACTGGGATTACAAGTGTGCGCCACCACGCCCGGCGGCTTAAGGGTTTATTGAGAGGTGTTCATACAAGGCAGCCAGCTGGCTCTTGGACCTCAGGGGGGGATGCTTCCCTCCTATCCAGCAGCCAGGCCTTGGGGCTCAGGAACCAGATGAGACAGGACACATGGTACTGCTGCTCCACAGAGAGGGGGCCGCTCCAAGGGGTGTGTTTGCTGCTTGACCACAAGATTACATGATGACAGCTAACCATGGGCCTGCGGCGGCCATGCTCAGCGAGGGGTGGCAATAAAAATACCAGCTGGCTTTATGATGCTCCTGTGGTGCCCTACAGCCAGGGGTGGTGCACAAGGTGTGGCTCGTGTGGTGTGGGGACCCGTGGAGGGAAAGAGAAAAGACAGGCATTTCCAGGCTGAGCAATGGAAAGAAGAAAAGAGGAAAGTGAGGACTAGGATGTGTGGCCATTTGATGATACTTAACATTTCCGGGAGAAAGGGGGGAGGGGGGCGCAGAAAGGGAGCTGGGGAAGGGCTCGGCTGCAAACCAGGTGTGCAGAAGAAAAGCTGTAATCAAGGGGCATGGGGATGGACAGCGAGGGGGGCACAGCCAGTGGGAGAGCTGGAGAAGAGGGGAGTCAGCCCCGTCCTCCCCCTGCACTCGATTGGACGGGGCGCTGAGGGAGAGGCCCCGGGGAGGTGTCTGGAGGGGCACACAAAGCCACTTCTGGCCCCGGCTCTGGCAAATGGTGAGGCTGGCAGAGACTGCGGCTGGCACTCCCACTGTTGACTGAAGGCGTGTGTCAGAGCAGACACTGTGGCAAGTGAGGGCAGAGGGTGGGGCTTATGTTTACAGCCCCGGGGAACAAACCTGCACCCACAATTACCCGCCCTTCCTCCGCAGCCCCCCTGAGGGCGGGGCAGGAGACTCAGGTTGATGCAGGGGTGCAGGGGTGCAGGGTGAGCTCGTGGCTGCTCCTGACACAGGATGAGCGTCACATTCCTGAATGTGGCTCCTTGCCCCGAGCAGTGGTTTTTGAGGAGTGAACTCACCTGGGATCTGGGGGCAGCCCTTTCAGGTGGTGGACGCTGGCCATGTGACCTGCAGTGTCAGAAGTGCCATCTCTTCTTCCTTGATGAGCACATGCCCTGAATCTCCCAGGACAGGGGACCAGCCCACGCGCTCCCCAAGGTGTGCGGCCTCTGGCAGGGTGAGAGGTCTCCGAGCCGTTGACCCACCTGGCCTGGCCTCTGTGGCAGGACCCTCAGTGACAGCATCCCAGCTGTCCTCCCTGCCACCTCTGAGCCTCTGAACCACCTCTGGTGCTTTTCACCTGCTGGTCATTCTTTCTGGAATGTTCTTTCCATCACACTTTGAAAGGCAGAGTCTCAGGGCTCCGTCCTTTAGGGGAGCTAGACTGTGTGTAGGGGAGGGGTAGGGGGTTAGGGTCCATTTGTGGGTCCAAAGTATTTCTTAAGGAAACACAAACCACTGCTGCCTTGCTTGTTTTGGGGAAAGACACCGGCTGGCCGGAGAGAGGGATCACAGAGAGACATCCCCGTGTCCACCTGGATTACGCTGTTGGAATTCTGAACCACTCGAGTGTGTATCTATTAAAGAACGACTTGCAGATGAATGACCAGGGAGGATGGTCAGTGTCTGCGCCCCGGCGTCCCCCTGGGAGTATTCACCAACACCGGGAAATTCCTTTGCCAGCCGGCTTGAGTGCAGACTCCGTATCTTCTAGACTCTGAAGTCTGTGCAGGCAAGGGCCACGCCCGCCTTGCTCTTCTGTATCTCCCACAGTCAGACTCGACTGTTCAGTGAATGAAGAAAGAACGAACGAGCGAACGAACGAACGAACTCAGGACACGTGGCTAGTGTATTGTGTACAGAACACGAATCTGTATCTGCCAAGTTCCCAGTTCTGAACATTGCCCCAGACGTCACAATTGTGCAAAGTGCTTACTGCCTGTGTTCTGAAATTCCCAGCCCCTACCACGGGGCCTGGTGCATAGTAGGTACGCAGGGGGGATCTGTTGAGTACGTGGATATATGGCTGACTCCATCTCCATGCATTTTGGAGCGTCTCGCCTCATTCTGTTCCCAGGCGCCACCGAGCTCTGGGGCTTACCTGTTACAGCAGCTTGCGCTGCTCTAATACTCTGTCCGTCCTCTCCCAGAGTGCCATCCTGTCCCCTCTTCATCTCCTTAGCTGACGCCCTCCTGCCAGCTCCTGCTGCTGCTCAGTCTCTCTTCTGCAAAGGTGGAACCAGCCTTCACTCTTCTTCCCCTGTCAGCAGACCGACCGAGAACCTTCTCTCCCCAGCAACCATCCCTGTGGGACATTCTGGCATTTTTGTTGCACACTCTTCTCCATTTAGATATTTGTGTTTTTCTCTAGGTCAAGATGGAGGTCCATCAACAGGAGGGGTAAATAGGCTGGGTGATAGTCACATCTTCCTGCCACTTAGGAACTCTGTCTCTGCAGACAGGTGGACAGAGGCAGAGCCTCTGTTGGGTGTCTGGATTGTTCAGAAGAATTTGGTTTATCTGGAGTAATTTATAAAAATGAGTCATGCTTCACCAAAATTAAGAACTCTTTTACTTCAAAGGGCATTGTCGAGGAAGTGGAAGGTATGGTGGCACATCTCTTTAACCTCACTACCTGGGAGGCTGAGACAAGAGGACCACAGGCTCCAGGCCCGTGCTAACCTTGTTTCAAAATTAAAAACTTTAAAAAGGAAGCCGGGGGTGGTAGCGCACGCTTGTAATCCCAGCATTTGGGAGGCTGAGACCAGGGGATCCGGGTTCGAGGCCAGCCTCAGCTACTTAGTGAGGCACTCTGCAACTTAGTGAGACCCTGTTTCAAAATAAAGAATAAAAAATAGGGCTGGGGGTATAGCTCGGAGGTAGAGTGCCCCTGGGCTCAGGCCCCAGTACCACAACAAACACAAAAAAAGTGAAAAGATCATCTGCAGATTGGGAGAAAAATATTTGCAAAATATGTATCTGGTAAGGGACTTGCATCCAAAATATATTCAGAGCTCTCACAGCCCAATGGTACAAAGACAAGCAACCCAATTAAGAATTGGCAAAGGATTTGAGTAGACATTTCTCCATACAAGATAAATGGCCAGTAAGCAGTGAAAATACTCTCAACCTTGTTAGCAAGGAATGAAATAGAAACCACAGTGATGGACTACTTCCCACCCACTAGAATGACTAAAATTTTAAAATGGGAAATTATAAGTCTTGACAAAGATGTGGGAAAAAAATTAGGGCCTAATACACTGCTGAGAGGAATCTAAAATGGTATGGGTGTGGAATACTACTCAGCAACGAAAAGGAATGAAGTACTGGTACGTGGCCCTGCATTGATGAGCCTTGGAAACATTATTTGAAGCAAAGGAAGCCAGTCACAACAGGCTACCTCTTGTATGATTCCATTGATAGGAAGTGCCCCAAATCCATGGAGCCAGAAAGTACACTGGTGTTGGCCTGGGGCTGGGAAGGGGGAACCTGGGGCGGGTGGGGAGATGACTGTTATTGGTTATAATATTTGTTGTTAGTGAAAGTGTTTTAAAATTAGATTGTGGTATTGCTATATGCTAGAACCCACCAAACTATGTAAGAACATCATAAGATGTGAATTATATCTCAAAAAAAAAAAAGTGAATGAGGCACTTAGCAGATAAAATGGGAAACAAATGATTTATTTTATTTTATTTTTGTGGTACTGGGGATGGAACCCAGGGGCATTCTACCTCTGAGCTACACCCCCAGCCCTATTTTTTTTTTGAAATAGGGTCTCACTAAGTTGCGGAGGGCCTCACCAAGTAGCTGAGGCTGGCTGCGAACCTGCGATTCTCCTGTCTCAGCCTCCCAAGTACTGGAATTACAAGCATGCGCCACCACGCCCAGCTAAACAAATGATTTTTAATTGAGTTACCTTAAAAACATTGAATGAGATGGTGGTGCCGGGCAGGTGGTCAGGAAGGGCAGCATGAACCCCACCTGGCGTGGCAGAGCACTGGGCACTTCTCGGCAGGAGAGTCAGCGCCCCGTGCCTGCATCCGGGGCTCGGCTCTTCCCTGTCGCAGCTGTTTGACCTTGACCAAGTCACCCTGCCTCGTTCGGTTCTATTTTCTTAGTCATAAGGTGGAAAGGTGAGTTAAGGAAATACCAGCTGCCGTAACAGGTGAGCCTCCAAGTCCCCAGGGTGTGACACAGTAGAAGGTAGAAGTTAATTCCTTATGCAGAGTCCACTCTGGGGCCTGCAGGGACAGATGTCCACCTCCGGCCAGTAGACAGAGGAGGGCAGAGTGGGGAAGGAGCACCTCTTGCAGGAGGGTGGGCAGGCCAGGCCGGAAGTGACACAGGTGCCCTTCCACACCTTGCATAGGCCAGAACGCTGTCACACGATCCCACCTAGAGGCCGGGGCGGGAGCTGCAGCCTCCTCCCAGGGGTCTCCTGTATTGTGCAGGGAGCTTGGCCCTTTGAGGGGAGCCTGCAGCTGGGTCTGCCTGAGACAGGAGTCGGGGCATGGGGATGCAGGCGGCAGCCTGGCAGGGTACACAGGGCCTGCGGTCTGCAGTCAGTGGACCACGCTATTATCCAGTGTGATCGTGAGGAGGACCTTCTGAAGACTTGGAAGGCAAGATAGGCAAGGTAAAGTCTTGCAGTAGCGACTTGCCTTGGGCCATCTGCCCACCTGCCCGTGGATTTATCAGTGAAAGGAGAAGCATGTTTTCACACGAACAGCTCTCAACTATCAAATCACAGGGCGGTGGTGCTGCCCGGGGACCAGGCATGGTTGTCCTGTGCAGACCCTGGTGTGTCCTGCACGTCACCAGGGGCTTCTCCAGCGGCCTGAGTGTGCAATGTCCACACTCACACCAGGAGGCACCGGTCACGGTCACGGCACACACGGCCCAGAGCGCGGTGCAGGGGAGCTGTTGCTATAGAGAAAATCTGATTACATTCAGCCCGGAGCTCATGAAACCAACTTGCTCTTTCTCCTCGAGGCTGGAGAATGTCACAGGGGGCCCCTGGCCCTTCTGCCTACTTGAGGCTGGGGGAAGGGAATGTTCAACAGAGCTCTGTCTGAGCATGAAAAGAATACCTTGTTCCTTCGGATCGCAGCCAGCTGCCTGGGACATGACTCACCAGGAAGCGAAAAGGAGAACTTGATACGGTCGGGGCTGTAGCAAAGCAGTGCAGACAGAAGGTCTGATTCACAGGTAGAGCCTTCTCCTCCCCTTCCCTGATCCAGCACGCCACGGTCCTACCTGCAACAAGGAGTCAGCCGCTCTGCAGAAGCAACCAACAGGATGTGTATACACAAAGAGAGTTCTTTTAAGGAATTATGCAATTGTGGAGGCGTGGTGAGTCCATTCCTCTGCAGGTTAGGTGCTGAACACCTAAGGAAGAATTCAGTGCAAGCCCAAAGGCCACCTGCTGGCAGAATTCCCTCTTTCTCAGTGACCTGACTTTCTCTTGAGGTCTTCTACTGATTAGATGAGGCCCACCCACGTGCGGGAGGGCAGTCTGCTTTACTCAGAGACTACTCATTGGAATGCCAATTTCATCTGAAAAACACCTTCACAGAAACATCTAGAATAATGTCTGGCTGAATTTCTGGGTGCCACAGCCTGGTCTGGATGGCACATGAAATTAACCGTCACACGGTGTGAATTTCAAGTGTGCTTACAACAGTGGTGACCATCCCGAGATGTGTGCAGGCCCTGGGAGGATGGATGTGACTCTCTATCCTGCATTTTCTGGGGATGGGACCTTGACCTCCTTGGGCCTCTGCAGCCTGGCAAAAATGCTCACTTTAGCTGAGCCCCGAAGATTTGTGATCTCCCCCCAAGTCTAAAATTGAGGACATTTTTTTAAATTACTTTGACTTATTATCATATTCTTAGTGCCAAGGACAATGCTCGACACCTAATAGGTGTTTGAGAAACGTTTATTGAATGACTAATAATAACAAACTCCGGTCTGACTCTTATTTCTACTGCTAGTCTTTTACACTTTTGTTGGTGCAATGTAATTACACATCATCGTGAGATTCAAAGTGATACAGAAACGCAGGCACATCCGTGCACACATCACGTGGAATAGTTCCCTCCACGGCCCCACCCCTCCTCCTCCATCTCCATGCATGTTAGTGAGATTGGTAATGTAATATTGTATGCATGTAACCTTATTTGAACTGTTCCCTTCCCAAATCCTTGTTTTTCTCCTCCCATCCCCTCCCACTGTTTTACTATTTACTAATTTGTCTGAAGTCCCTTTCGCTTACTATTCTTGTTGTAAGCAGGAAAAAAATAATTTCAGGACGTTCTAAGGGCTGGCCAAGGTCAGACTGCTGCTGAGTGCCCAAGCGGGCCCCAGAAGCCACGTCTGGTCCCCGAGGTCACGGCTAGAGCAGTGACTATTAACACAAGGTCCCCGTGTGTTAATTAACCACGCGGTTGGAAATGGTGGCGCTTAGTCTGGACTCAGGGCCTGATGTTGCTGGTGACGGTGGTCGTGACTGCGGGCCTTTGTCTAAGCTCCTCTCAGGCACTCACTCACAAGAGGGTGCTTCCTGGAAACTGAGGCACAGCTCAAAGGACATGCCCCAGGTGGGCTCTCTGGTCCTGGCCTCCCTGCCCCACCGCTCTGGCTACCCCAGGCTCTGCAGAGCCTCTGACCCCCTCCGGCTCACACCCAGGTATTCTGAATGTGTGTTCGTGTTCCAAGTCCCTTCTCGGACTTCATTGCTGAAATTATTCTGCACGAGGCAAAGGAGGCGGGCACCTCCCTTTTCCTGGGCGGACGTGGCTGCTCTCATTTGCGGTCAGTGCCTGGATCCCGCAGGCCCCCCGAGGTGGCCGCCCCTCGTGGCTGGGGCAGTAGGTCGGGCGCCCATCGCTGCACGGCAGTTACGAGCTGGACCTGGAGGCCCAGCCCTGGGGTCTGCTTCCGAGTCTGAGAAAGACAAGCTGGGTGACCTTGGATCCACCACCTGACCCTCCACACTTGACCTGCTCACCCAGAAAGTGGGAAAAGAGGCGTCCCTGCCTCCAACTTCCTGAGGTTGGATAAGATCCCGTCTCCAAAGCTCTGAGCACCATGTCTGCCCGGCACTTAACAAGCCCTCAGACAATGGTGTCTGTTTTCATTAGGCATTTAATAAATGCCAAGGGGACCGTCTTGGCGGACTCTGTGCTTGTTCTAGGTTGCTTTTCAGCTTGTCCCCGCTAAGCTGTCCTGGGTCACCGCAGATGTGCTTATTTTGTCTTCTGTGGAGGGAGACGGGAGTTGGTCTTCGGTTGAGCAGCACAGCTGGGGAAAGTTGTTCTCGGTAGCCAGGCCCGGCACCTCGCTAACCGCAGGGCAGGTACAGGGATCTGAGAAACCCGGCTGGAAGAGTCTCCGGAGCCTGGCTCCGAGAAGGGCTTTAATGCTTTTGAACAGGCGCTGACATTTGGTTGCTGGCTCCCCTTGCGCTGTGGGAGACGCGTGGAGAGTTCAGGTTGATTTGCCAGGACATTTGGGAGCGTTTGGGAACACAGACGCGGAGGCTGGCCCAGCCCCAGTGCCTGTCATCCGGGCCTTTGATCCGACTTTCCTGAGCCAGGAGCTAAGCTGTGGCTCGCAGGAGAAATCCCAGGAAAGGCATCTGGGAGAGGGGGCTGCTTGCGGGTTGTCAGGACTCATTCCTTCTCGGAGTGAAGTTGATGGATGCGCAGGGAGACCAGAGCGGCAGCAGCTGGTGATGGCTTCCAGGTTCCTGCAGGGTAGGAACGGGCTGTCCGGAGGCATCTGCAGGCCCTCGTGGCAGATGGAAAAGCCAGACACCTGCTAGGATAACCGGGGCTGGGAGAGCCAGTACCCAAACAGCACTTTGTATGTTCTGCTGGACTCTGCCGCTAAGGCACAGGCCCCCCAAATCCCCCTTGGTGACCCTCCAACCTTTGAGTCTGAAAGGGGATGCTGTCAGTCATGGCGAATCTTTGTTATTGCAGAATTCCCTATGTATGAGTTTGCCATCTTGCTATCACCTATGGGTAACTGCAAAATCAGCACGTTGGCTTCTCCTGCAGCGATTTGTGGACACGCACCAAAAAATCAAGGCCCGGCGTGCACATTTCCAGCTAAAGTCAGACAAGGTGGTCAGTGCTCTGCCTTCTTGCTTCAGCTCCCATGCTGCAAATAAGTGTCCTTTCAAGGTATAGTTAGGGCCATGTGTTTCAAGCTTCTTACCTCTTTCCTGATGGTTTTTGTCATTTGAAAGGGCTCCCAAGCAATGGTGCACAAGCACAAGAAGGCTGTGGCATATCTCACGGAGAAAAGATGTGCGTTATTCAAGCTGCGCTCAACTCTGCAGCTCTGTCGGATTCTGTTACGATGAGTTCAAAGTTAAGAATTCAGCAGACCCGGGCGTGGTGACGCACGCTTGTAATCCCAGCATGAGGAGGCTGAGACCGGAGAATCCGGGTTTGCGGCCAGCCTCAGCTGCTTAGTGAGGCCCTCTGCAACTTAGTGAGACCCTGTTTCAAAATAAAGAATAACAAAATAGGACTGGGGCTGTAGCTTGGAGGTAGAATGCCCCCAGGTTCCATCCCCAGTACTGCAAAAAGAAAAAGAACTCAGCAGCACATACTAAATAAAGCCTTTAAACCAAAACACACGTAAAACAAGGTTTGCATTAATCGAGGTAACGAAAGTGTGCAGCAGTGGTTTATAGGAGCTGAACCATGTGTGTGCCCTAGGATCGGTGGTTCTGTAGTCAGTATTCAAAAATTCAGCATTCTTGACAATTTTATAGAAGTTACATAACTACCGTGAAGATGGGAATGGACTAGACTATAAGCAAACGCTGGGACTCATTACCTCCTCCAGGAAGCCTCCCAGGGATCTTCCCCCAGCCTGTCTTGCTCTAGAAAATGTTCCGTGTTCCCCACTGATTGGCACCTAACCAGGATAGTCAGCACTTTCCCCAGATGTTTTTCTTATTGTATGGCCATAGCGTGAGCTCCTGCCGGGCTCAGAATGTGTCTGAGATAATGTCTCTGTTTAGAGTAGGCCATAAAATAGCGTTTGGTTCCTTCAACAGATAGGCGGTTCAATCATTTGCTGGATTCTTTCTTTTGTATCTGATTCCCCAAACGTGACACATAAATACACACAGCACACATATACATACAAATGCACGTTAGCATATATATGTACAATAACACGTACATACATACCAGGGGCATTCTACCTCGGAGCAATACCTCTAGCCCTTTTTATTTTTTATTTTGAAATACGGTCTCACTAAGTTGCTAAGGGTCTTGATACGTTGCTAAGGCTGGCCTCGAACCTGTGATCCTCCCGTCTCAGTCTCCCAGGTGCTAGGATTATAGGCTTGTGCCACCACACTCAGTGGATTCTTTCTTTTAATGATCAGATTGATGCAGAACTAAAGGAGTGAGTAAATGAATGAATGAATGAGTGGATGGATGGATGGATGGAAGGATAACATGCTCCCTGGGTGTGCTGTGTGCCAGACACCCAGAGGAGGCAGTGGGGCTGTAATAATGAGGAAGTAATTATCAGGGATGCTGCGATAGTGGGGAGCGGAGACGCCTCCCCCGTCCCAGGGAGAACAGGGCACACATCCAGGAACACTTGACTGTTGTTGGAGGAGTGCAGAAGGGCCCTCCAGGCGGCACCAATAGGCAAGCAGCATGAGAGGGAGCCACCGCGTGTGCAGCAGCGAGGGGGAGAGCAGCCCAGGGCGGGAGAGGGAGAGGGAGGAAGCTGCAGCTGGACACGGGGGGTGGGCCAGGCCCCAGAGACCCAGTGTTTGCTTATTGAGAGTCTTGTGTTGCAAAGACTTTGAGAGGGCCGAGCTCTCAGGGTTTGCCTTTGGGCAGACACTTGGTGCTTAATTAATTCAACAGCGTGCTTAGTTGGAGCAGGTATCGGGCTGATGCTGCGCAGCGGAGACTCCAGGGAATACAGCTCAGCTTGCAGCCCAGGGTGGGGACAGGGTTGGACAAGCACCTCCTTTCCCGGCCCCAGAGAGGCATAAAGACCGGAGTCTGCAGAGATGGAGATTTTCTGGCTTGTGACCCGCGGCTCCGTGGGAACCGTCGCCTGTGTGTTTCCTCCCATGTGTTTCTTGAAACCCCAGGAGAAGCTGGGTCAGCGAAGTGGGCGGCGTCCGTGTGACGCTGTGCTCTGGCTCGAGGTCAAGCCTCAGCGGAGCTCTCCGGCCATGGCAGTGCCAGTGCCGGTCCATGCCGATGTGTGCTCACCATGCCCTTGCTGCGACCTTGGTGAAAGTGGCCTTGTCTCTGCTGGGGACACTAGGGCGGCTCCTCATTTTCCCAGGCCTGTAGGCTGGCCCAGCTCACCACACCAGCCCCCACGTCCACACCAGCCCCTTCACACACGTTCACATACATGGGTGTGTGCAAATATTCCTCAGCATGCATACACATACATGTACACAAACACCTTATCCCACACAGAGAAACACACATGCACACAAACACCTTACCATACATACGAATATATCACACACACACAAAATTACCTTACCATGAGTACATACATACACATACACATGCACACAAACACCTTAACATACATATGCACATACACACATACAACACAAACATACTTTATCATGCATACACATATATACACATGCACCAAACACACCTTGACACACATACACCCATAAGCCCATGCACCAAACACACCTTACCATACATACACACGTGTGCACACAAACACACCTTACCATACATATGAAGGTATCACACACACAAAATTACTTTACCGCATGTACATACATACACATACACGAACACATGCACACAAATACCTTAGCATACATAAGCACATACACAGACAACACACCTTAGCATACATACACACACATGCACCCAAACACACCTTGCCATACATATCCACATACACAAATACCTTACTATACATATGCACATACCACACACACAAAACACACACAAAACACACCTTACCATACATACACACGTGTGCACACAAGTACACCTCACCATACATACATACACATAAACACATGCACCAAACACACTTTACCATACATATGCACACATCACACACACACACCACATATACATACACACCACACTCACATGCACCCCAACTACACACATGCACACAAACGTCCCTTACCACATGTACTCATTTACCATGTATACACAGCACTCATGTATACACAGCACTCATATCCAACGACCCAGCTAACCTTAAATACATACATACACACAGGCACCCCACACAACACACGTATATACACAGAAACTCATTTCACCATATATGCATACACACAGGACACACATACCATACACAACGTATATACACATTGCACACACATCACACAAACATACATGCTATACACACACATTATACTCCACCATGCATCACACAGCACACACACAATACAAGCACCACGTAGATTTGGGGGTCAAGTTCCAGCTCTGTGGACACCCCAAGTCCCACTTTCTTTTGCCGGTGAGATGGAGACAGCCATGCCCGCCCACCTGTGTGTCAGGATGCATGGTGACGTGTCCCCCAAGCCCAGCTGGAGCTCCTGGGGTGTCCTAAGCCTAGAGGGGGGCCATCTGCTGTGGACTTCCAGGGAGAGAGCTGGGTGAGCCGCTGGCCGGGCCGGGTGCAGCGAGCCCCAAGAGAAGGGACAGTCGGGACTGAGCATCGCTAGCCCTTTCTCACGTCTCTGCAGGGTGTCCAAACCTCTCTTATTTGTGGGTGGATTTTCTCTTGAACTAGTGCTCAAGTTTAATCCTCATGCCTTTGGTCTTGGGAGGGACTCCTGAGTCCGAAGCTCCCAAGGGAGAAGCCAGAGTCCAGGGTCTCTTAAGCCAGTCTGACCGTGACCAACAGGGGCAGGTTGTGGCCTGGAATGTGGAGTTGTATTAGAACATGGTAGCTGGAAGTCCCTCGCTGGAGCAGGGGAACAAGGAGGCAGGCTCCAGAAGGGGTTTGAACCAGGGATGATGCAGACTGCCTGGCTGCAGAAATGTCAGCTCTCTTCTCTCTCCCACCCACCCCCCTTAAGTAAATGCAAGTTATTCAGAAGAGAAGATTAATTTGAATTAATGAGGTCCAGTTAGCATATGACGAATGCATAAGCAGATAATTATTCTCTGAACAGAACCTTTGACATGGCACCTGCCGCGTCAGTGTCAGAGAAGACAACTTCATTTACCACCGGAGACCTTTGCCTCCGAGAGCGAGCCTGGAGATCTGTCCTCTGTAGAGGAGTAAGAAGGAGAGTGAATAATCGCAGTAACGAGTAGCTCCTCCTCCGGGGCAGGGACTCGGCAGGCAGTCGCCTCGTGGGCCGAGAAGAGTGTGACTCGGCTCCTTCACACTTGCCTCGCTTTCCCTTGGCTTGTGCCTTTGCAAAGGCTTCATCCCAGGTTGAAAAAGCACACGTTCCAAGCTAGACTGTGAGACCCACGGAATGGCTTCAAGGCTCCCTCTGGAGCTCCCCTCCCTCCCAAGAAGCCTGTGCATAAGGGGTCTCAGGACACCCCAGTCATTGTTAGACACCCTCCTACTGTTCTCTTGGAGAATGCAGTCATGGGAGAGACCCGCTGTCTGCAACACCAGTTGGGCCGTCCATCTCCTGCCCCACACCCACCCAGCAAGCACCTGAGGCTCACATGGGTGCTGTCCACCCATGAGATTTCCTCCTGCATCCCCATGTCCCCGGGTCTGCTTTCCTTTCAACGTGTGGACCTGGCCCTGTGTCTGCCGTGTGCCCCTGCCTTGTTCAGCTTGGCTTTCAATCAAGGGACCCTGCAGCAGAGACATCTGTTGGTCTTTCTGGTCATTTACATGTCTTGCACAGTTCCGCCTGGAGTAGGTACGGCCGAGATGAACAGCCGGGAGGAGCCGGTCCTCAGTTGGCACGTGTCAAGTCCGGTCCCGGGCCGGCGGGAGCAGGTGGGATGCGCTGCTACAGGAGGCAGGAGCACCGGGAGCCGCTGCGTGGTCCTGGAAGAGGTGTTGAGAGCGTCTTTAAGTGTCGAGCGCTGCAGCTATCTGTTGAGCCACAGAGCTGCTGGTTGTAAATCCTCCCCCCAGATTCACTGTCTCTGACCAAGAAGGAGTGTCCCCGCCATTAAGCGTCGTGAAGCCCGGGCAGGGCACGCTCTTGCACGAACAGAGTTGGGTTCACATGATACCAGGAGCGCTGTAAAGCCCTTCCTAACTGGGTGATGTGGAGAGGGTGGCAGGGGCTTGGTTGTAGGGCGCCTGCGGGGTGTCATTTCCTGTGTAGCCACCCATGTAACCACTGCTCCCCCACTGGTAAGAATGCAGCCCAAAGGAGGGTCTGCCTACTTGTAGCTGGACGACGGTAGGCAAGGTCCTTAATGTCCCTGTTACTTAACAGCTCGACACAGGCCACGATCATTTCCAACACTAACAGCAAGTTGGGGGGGGCGGGGCAGTCCTCAAGCACCCCAGGTCCAGTGACCCCCATAAGAAGAGCTCATAGAGCGACTGAAGGCTCTTATGCTCACAGTTATGGTTTATTACATAGAAAGGATGCAACTAAAATCAGCCAAAGCAAGAGGTGCCTAGGGCAGAAGCTGGGAAGGACAGCAGATTTCCCTGGTCTCTTCTCTGCAGAGTCAGGGTCGTGGCCCTCCTGCCATCAGTGTATGAGTGGGCATGGGGTACTGCCGACCAGGGAAGCTCTCGTGAGCTTCTTTTGGGGTTCAACTACCAAAGCATGATTGACCGATTGCCCACGTGGCCGAACTCAGCCTCTAGGTTGACTGACACTGTGTGACCCAAAGCCTCCACCCTCAATCGCACGGTGGGCCTTTCCCGCATGGCCAGCTTCCACCTGTGGTGGCCAGCCCTACAGTAAGATCGGTGTGGTCCTCCCACCTAAACAGAGACCTCTGATCAGGTGTGACATAGGAGCCTCCCAGGCCGGACGTGGTGGCGCACGTTTATAATCTCAGGACTTGGGAGACTGAGACAGGAGGATGGAGGTTTGCAGCCAGCCTCAGCTACCTAGTGAGGCCCTCTGCAACTTAGACCCTGTCTCAAAAAAAAAAAAGATAAATAAAAAATAAATTAATTAAATAATAAGGCTGGGGGTGTGGCTCAGAGATAGAATGCCCCTGTGTTTAATCCCCAGCACCAAAAAAAAAAAAAAAGCCTCCCAGAAGCCAAGGGCGAAGGCCAGAGTTCTCTTTGGGCAAGGCCAGCAGAAGCGGTGGTAGAACCAACCAGCTGTGGCTGACTGATGACTTTAGGGAGCAGAGGGTCAGGAGCAGCCTGGGGCTCCGCCCTCCGGGCCCTGCTGCAGCCACTTCTCAGCAACAGCTCTTGATTGCTCCCCATGCCTACCCCGAGATGCCCTGGGCTGCTGCTGTCCAACCCCGTGGAGGAGGACCGTGACGGGAAGCCCCTTGCCCGCCATGGCAGGGCACCTGCTGCCCCCAAGCGCCTACCCAGACGCCTTCTGCACACTTGGCTGCTTTGGTTTTAACTCCTTAAAAAACATTAATTAGTGGCTGCCCTAGTTCAGGGGGCCTGCTCAGCACCCCCGGGGTGCCTCTGGTAATTTCTGGCACCCTGGAGAGGAAGGACCACCCCGTGTCCCTGGGTCTTGGGGCCCGAAGGAGCCAGAACTGGAAGGAAGAGGCCAGAGCCAGGTGGCAGCCTGGAGGGAAGTTATTTTGCAATCAAGTGAGGCTTTGCCTGGCTAATCTTTCTCTGCAGGGGCCCAGGGCAGAAAATGGAGCTCAGCATGAAGACTGGCTGAGGCCCCAGGTCTGGCCCTTGGACTTGCATGGAGGATCTGGGCCTGCAGCTATGAGAATAAGTCTAGTGGAGGGATGTGCGTCAGCAAACACCCAGGCCCCGGAGCCCCAGCTGCTTCCTATAAAAGAGCGACCAGAGATGAGGAAAGGGGCCGCTCACCTGTAAAGGCCAGAAACCTCTGCCAGACACCATTGTTCCCAGAATGTGGGCCGCGGTATCAATGGCCTAGAAGGCTTCTGTCACCTGCGAAATCCTGAGCTCCAAACCCACCTAAGTCTCTCGGCCTCGATTTCCTCACCTGTGAATAGAGATGATAGTCAGGCAGGTGGTGCATGCCTGTAATCCCAGTATTTGAGAGGCTGAGACAGAAGGATCCCAAGTTTGAGGACAGGTTGAGCAATGTAGTGAGACTCAGCAACCTAGTGAGACCCTGTTTCAAAACAAAAAAATAAGCTGGTCGTGGTGGCGCACGCTTGTAATCCCAGCATTTGGGAGGCTGAGACTGGAGGATCCGGGTTCGCGGCCAGCCTCAGCTACCTAGTGAGGCACTCTGCAACTTAGTGAGACCCTGTTTCAAAATAAAGAGTAAAAATAGGGCTGGAGGTATAACTTGGAGGTAGAATGCCCCAGTACTGCAAACAAACAAACAAAAAATAGGGCTGGAGGTATAGCTCGGAGGTAGAATGCCCCTGAGTTCAATCCCCAGTATGCAAAAACAAACAAACAAACAAACAAAAAATAGGGCTGGAGGTATAGCTCGGAGGTAGAATGCCCCTGAGTTCAAATAAATAAATGAATAAATAAATAAATAAATAAATAAATAAATAAACGTTTAAAAAAAATAAAAAGCTTGGAGGTAGAATACCCTTGAGTTCAATTCCCAGTACCACAAAACAAACAAACAAAAACAAAAGAAAGAAGAAAAGAAAAAGAAAATAGAGATGATAATACCCATCTCACAGGGGGGCCCAGCACCGAACACACACTTAACAAATATAAGCTCCTAGTTTCCACGCCCAAGGGTCTTAGATGACCTGCAGGTTTTAGATGTTCCCAGCTCTATAATACATGAGTTCTGTTTATGACACTGAAGAGATTCAGAATTGAACAGGTAAGAGAGAAACGTGTTTTAAAGAGTGCAAAGACCACTTGACTAGGAGATGAGTCCCTTTTACTACAGCTCTGGTTTTATGGGGTTGGTGGGTGGTGAAAATATAGGACTCACGTCGCAGCCAGGATGACTGGACTCCATCCACAAAACAAATGTCAAAAGCAGAGGCACAAAGCTTCTCAAAATGCAGCATGGCGGGCGGCATTTCTGTCATCCACGTCCAAGAGTCCAAGATCAGAGAAGACGGACCTTGTCCTTGGCCCTGCACCCCCCTCTCCCCTCCCCACCCCCACCATGCCACAGGGGACTTAACAAGTGCGCTCAGGAAATCTGGGGGTTAGAGGGGGTGGCGCTTGGCTCCCCGTGGTCCCTGGAGCAGGTTTCCTGTTCTGTCCTTAAAGACCAGCTCTCTCCTAATGCCTTTTCAAGATCTCCTGGTCATTGCCACCTTTCCCGGTGTCTGCCATTTCCATTCTACCCCCTCCTCCCCAAACATCTGGCTCATCATCGGGAGACTTCTGTCCAATCCCCGCAGGGTTTTCGAAGCCCCAAGCAATATACAGTATTTACGAGACCTCGCTTATGCCCTAATCTCCCGCATTCGTGCATTCTTTGCACCCTGAGGTTGGAGACAGGCCCCCCGGCTTAACGGGCGGCCTCCGGTGGAGTTAATCGGCACAGCAGTAGGGTCTGCGTGGCTCACTCCTTGCTCTCCAGGATAAGTCAGTGTTTCTGTTTCTGGCTTTCAACCCCGCAGCCCATACTTACTGACGTTGCATGGCTTTTTGAGCAGAACTTGTAAGATGGGAACAGAAAAAGGGAGAAGACCTCACCGGCAGCTGGTGTCTACAGCAGGGCTGCCGAAGCTGCCCATCTTGAGTTATTTTCCTCTGGTTTTGTGGGAGAGTGAAGGTGGCGGTGCCGTATAGATTGTAAGATGTCACGGAAATGCAAGGGCCCACAGGTGTTTATGTATGAAAATGCTTATTACTGTAATATTTGTGGTAATAAGAAAGACTCGGAGCTGGTCTAAATATCCAGCAATTAGGGGTATGGTTGGTAATGTTCACCAGCACAAACTACGGGTTTGTAATAACAAGAAGACATCTATTGTATTAGCTAGGATTGCGTTCAACTGTGAGTAACAAAAATCCGACTTAAAAGAGGATTTGTTTACCATTCACAATAGAAGCCGCCAAGAGATAGGCAGCCCGGAGCAGCTGGGGAGCCCCTCAGGGTTATGGGGAGCCAGTCACTTCTCTCCTCTCTGCTCATTCTTTTTTTTTTTTGAGGTACTGGGGATTGAACTCAGGGGCATTCTACCTCCAAGCTATACCCCACCCCTATTTTTTATTCTTTATTTTGAAATAGGGTCTCACTAAGTTGCTAAGTGCTTCACTAGGTAGCTGAGGCTGGCCTCGAACCCGGATCCTCCGGTCTCAGCCTCCTGAATGCTGGGATTACAAGCGTGGGCCACCACGCCCGGCCAGAAATACTCATTCTTAGTAGTGGCTACTGTGTTTTCCATTCCCACAGCTCCATGCCAAGAAGGCAGAGGGCTAAAGGAATAGAGGCAGGGTTCTGTCATGTAAAGAGCATTTCATGAAAGCTCCCCACCCACTAATTTTCGCTTCTACCTCATTGGCCAAACTCCGTCACAAGGCTGCCCCCAACTGCAAGGGAGGCTGGGAAATGCTCATTCGTTTTTATTTTTTTCAGTGCTGGGGATTGAACCCAGGGGCATTCTACCTCCGAGCTACACCCCCAGCCCTATTTTTTAATTCTTTATTTTGAAACAGGGTCTCACTAAGTTGCGGAGGGCCTCACAAAGTAACTAAAGCTGGCCGTGAACACTCAATCCTCCTGTCTCAGCCTCCAAAGTACTGGGATTACAAGCGTGGGCCACCAGGCCCGGCCAGAAATGCTCATTCTTAAATTAGGAAGCTTGCCGACTCAAAACGGGGCTAGTTAGAAGGGAGGAATAGATGCTGGGAGGCAGCCAGCAGTGTGTGCCACAGTCCACCCCATTTGCTCCCCAGCATCCCCACACCTACAAATCTGGGCTAGGCGCAGCACTTTGCTGCCACCCACTGTGTGCTCCGGGGGAACCTTTTGGCACCTGAGCCGGTGCAGAAATGCTGGCTGGGAGAGAAATCCCTTCCCAGGAGCCAACATCTGAGCAGCACCCTGGGCCGCTTTGATTCCAGGTCAGCCTCACTGGTGTGGCCTTAGTGACTGCATCCAGGGGTGCCATTTCAGCTGGGCCCCACCCATTCCTCAGCACCCCACCCAGGCTCTCACTGGGCCTCTGAGTCCTGCCTGGGGCTGTCACTCACATGAGCGCTGGCTTTGTCACGTCTTAGGCAGCCAATGAAATCCAAGACCGGAGATCTTGGTGACACTTCCAGCCAGAGGAGGTGACATGTGACACGTCTGGCTTTGCCCATCCCACTTCCCAGCCTTCACCGGTCTTGCTCTGGGCAGGGATTTAAATTCACACCAGTGTCACTCTTTGTTGGCAGGTAGAAGTTGTCAATGGGAATTCTTTCCTGGGTTTGTTCCACCCCTTTCATTTGAGGCAAGATGAACCATTTGCCTCCTGCTGTCTTTGTCTCCCGTGTGGGTACGGTCTCACTGCCTGGGACTTCCCCAGCCTTAGCACTGCACGTCCCTCTGGAGTCCCCTCAGCCCTGGGCACACAGTGGCAGCTGTCACCCTCACGCTGGAGAGCCTGGCAGCCGACTAGCTTTCGAGTGCACCTAGAAACACTGGTGTTTGAAGGGAGTGTATGGGTTTTTATTAAAGACAGATGTGCCTGAAAATGCAAATCAAGGTCATGTGCAAGAGGTTGTGTGTGTTTAATCTCCTTTTTAAAAAATAGCTGAATGCAGGAGGTCGAGCTAATCCTTCGGGTTGAGCCTGTCAAGCTGTTCCCTGGGACAGCCCCACCAGGTCCGCCTTTGTTCTGCAGTTGAGTTAACACGAGGCATGACTGCAGGAAGGGCCTGCACTGAGTTTGCTTTGAAGGGTTCAAGCAGCCCTGCAGGGTGGCCGGGGGAGGCCCTGTTCTGTGCGGCGGGGCCAGACTCTCTCCTGGCTGCTCCCCCGTCTGCTGGGCATGGCGTCCCAGCTCTGAGACTAAGTATCCCCATCTGCACAAGGAGGCGCCATCACCTGCCTCTCCGGGCTGTTGGGATGATTATCAGGCTTCATAAATAAATACTGGCTGCCTCCTTGGCTGCCCTCCTCCTTGCACAGGGGCCTAAGTGCCACTCCAGACAGGTGGTAGCAGGGTGGACGCCTCTGCCACCACAAACCCTGAGCGGCAAGGACATCTGCTTCTTGCTCAATGAGTCCACAGTGGCTTTTTTCTATGGCAACTGTTGTCCAGGAGAGACTCGGGACCCCGAGCCTTGCCTTCTGTGCTTCCGTCCTCTGGATCCTCAGAGTCGCCTCTGTAGAGTGGTCACAAGGCGCAGAGGCTAGCCTGGGAGCTCTGCACGGGCCCTGTCTGCAGGTGCAGGCCTCCAAGCTCACCTGCCTTCTATGCAGCCCCTCCCACCTGCACAGGAGGCTGGGAAATGTAGTACAGCCATGTGCCCAAGAGGAAAAGGAAATAGGAACGGGCAGACCCGTGGTAGTCTCTGTTGTAGGAAATGTGATGCCTAATTTACTCTCTGCAAGGATCCAGTATCGACATCACTCCCTGCCCCTGCCGTTAATGAACACCTCTCTGTATTTCCAAGCCAGGATTCCATAAGGACATTGTGGTTTGTTTTATACAGAAAGGAAGTCTGGCTTCAAATGAGTTCAGTTCAGTTGAAGTTAAGCCGATTCCGTTTATCGGGGCCTTCAACATACTGATGATAAAGACACGCGGGAGGGGACAGAGTATGCCGTACATCCTAAACTTAGTAGCCCCCTTTGTTGAGAGATGTTTTAGAACTGGTACGCTGCAGAATGTGGTTCAGGAAACATTGCTTTGGAAGTTACTCAAGTTAGTATTCAGAAGCCAGAGGACTTTTGAGAAAATACTGGCATGAAAAAAAAAATCACCAAAACCTGTGGTTCTCAATGGAGAGTTTTAATCTTCCAAGGATATGGTGGCTTGAGAAACCCAGAAGAGGAGCCTTCGTGGGGTGTGACAAGGAAATCCTTTCCTTCTTTCCTTTTTTCCTTCCTCCCTTCCTTCCTTTTCCCATCTTCCTCTCTCCTCCATCCAGCCTTTCTTTTCACACCTGGCAAAGGAAGCCCCTGGGCACGAGGTCCGTGTCTTATTATTTACGGTTGAGTGTAGTCATCAACGCCTGCTGACGAGATGCGTGTGGGAATGGTTTGAATGGTGCCACTGAAATCCGCATCTCCCTCGAGCTGGGCGCTTTGGGGCGGCCTGCCTGGACTGGGCCTGTCGCCCTGGCCTGCCTGTCTGGGTGCGTGTTAAAAGTCCCTGTTCCTCAGCTTGGGTTTTTATGGCAGGCTGGCGTCATCTGTCATAAATCAAGGTGAGCTGAGGTTTAGCACTAAGGTTAGACAGAATCGCGCTCAGGAAAAACTAGAGTGGGTTTATTTTTTTATTTTAGTTACAGGCACCAGCCCTATATATATATATATAGCTTAAAACTTAATTTGGTGTGTAATTGGGACTAGCTCTTTGGGGCCCTGGGTTATGTGTTTTGGAGCGGCCGAGAAGCAGGGCCGTGCAGGGCAGGACATGGTATGTTAATTGGTGGCCTCTGGGACCTGTGAGTGAATTGGATCTAAGTCCCCAGTTAGAACGAGCTCGGCAGTTTTATTTGAGTCTCTGCAAACGTGGACTGAGGAGGCCACTGGTTTTCGTCGGCTGGAGCCGGTTTCTCGCTCTTCATCTTGATGCCGGTGAGCACAGCCCCAGCCTGCAGGAGGGACAGAGGGCAGAGGGTGCAAGCCACCCTGCTGGGCTGGCCGGCTGCCCCACACCCTGCTCCGTGGCAGTCACATGCTCCTCGGCCTGTGGTCCCAAAGAGGGGTTTGCGTTTTATTACCAAAGTCTCGATAAAAGGGACTTGGGTCAGAGCAAGCATTCTGGGAGGAAAAACAAAGGAAATTAAATGCGCGCTCACTGCTGGAGACAAGCACACGGAGGTCTCGACTTTAATACCACCAGGACCAATGGGGAAAGCGGCCCCCAGGAGTCGGAACCGAAGGAGCTTGGCCTGGGATTCCTGCAGCCTGGCCCCTCGCCCGTTTAAGAAGAAATTGCCATTTAATTTGTTTCTGAGTTTTATTTCTCAAGTGAACCAGCATGGGGCCCATGTAATGAGGCTGTGTTTCTGGGAGGTGTTGAAAGATGGAAAGAAAAGCGAAACTGCCGAGCGGGTGGTGTGGGGAGCAGGGCGCTGGACCCTGCACCGAGCGCCATGAAGGGCAGGCGCCCGCTCCAGTGCTGGCTTCTCCCACACTGTCCGTGGAGCAGGACGGGCCATCCTGTGATATGGTGACAGTCCAGCAAGCCAGGCCTCCTCATTGTGACCCACGAGAGAGAAGCCAGGCCGGGCAGGTAGAAGGAGGCTGACCAGGACCCTCTCCATGAGGGTCCTACTCATGAAAGGCGGGCATTTGACCAGGGAGGAGAATGAGTTTCCCAGACAATGGGGAAAGCCAGCTCAGACCAAGAATGGGAAGGTGCATGTAGGAGTTCTCCTGTGGTCACTAATACAGTTGTTTCTTGGTGTCCACGGGGTCAGTTCTGGGAGCCCCGTGGACACCAAATCCATGGACACATGAGCCCCTTATATGAAATGATGTTCATAGAACCTACACAGCCTCCTGGATACTTTGTCATCTCTAGACTACTCGTAACACCTAGAGCAATGGAAATGCTATGTAATAGTTGCTCTACTCTACTGTTTAGCCAAGAAAAGAGAAGTCTGTACATATCCAGTGCAGATGCAGGGTTTTTTCCCTGAATATTTTTAAAAAATCTGATTGAATCCAAGAATGCAGAGCACACAGATACAGAGGACCAGTTGTGGATAAGCTTAGGCAACAGATTTCTGGACCAGGGAGCATCAGAGGAACCCCTGCGGCTGTCACCAGCAGGGGCTGCACCTGCCCGCTGTGCCAGGAAGGCTCTCTGCAGGGAACAGTGGCCGGGCACAGGCGCAGGCATGTGCTAGGGTCTCAACACGCCACCCTGCTGCCCCCTCCATTCCAGACCAAGTAGGTGGAAGGGGCCTTGCCCTCCAGTGACCCTCTCATGGGTGGCCACTCTCTCTGCCAGATGACATGCTGGCCCAGTCCAGGGTGCCTGACCCCCCAGCACACACACCTGGGGTACAGGTGGACTCCACCCTCCCCGCTACCCCAAGCTCTGACCCGGCTTCAAGGAGCTGCTTGGCTTCCAGCCTCCCCAGCGGCCAGGTCAAACTGTAAAGAGAAGTTAGGCTCCAGGAGGATTGCTGAGGGACCCCCGACTCTGAGTAGGGCCTGCAAGCGAGTCGTGAGATGCTGCAAGAGTGGTTGGGTCTGTCCACGGAGCAATTTTTATGCACCCAACATGCACAGACTTCATCATCCCTCAACAGCCCCAGAGGGGAGCTTTGTCTGTTTTATAAGAGCCACAACCAGCCTCTGGAAAGTTCTGTAATGTGTCCAGAATGAACCGTAATGGCAGCAGCTGTGTTTACTGAGCATTTATGATGTGCTCACCCCCCTGCTAAG
>PVLC010016901.1:0-34729 GCA_004027655.1 Graphiurus murinus
TATGCGGATGCTAGGGAGAAGATGGGGCATAAGAGGGTCTCCAGATGAAAAGGAGAGATCCTCGATAAGCAAAGAAGTTGTTTTAACTGAAGGGATTGGACGGGGGGGGGGAGAGCACCCTAAGGCACATGATGTACTTACACAATTATATCAAGATCACTCACTGAACTGAACTTGAGAGGGAGGGAGGGCGAGGGAGTGGGGTGGGAATTGGGGAAAGGGTCAGATGAGAAATGTGTGCACATTTGTCTATTTCAATTTGTACCTAACAAAAATGTATATATACAAAGCACGAATTATTACAATAAAAAAGAAATCAAGAATAGTAAATTAAACATATATTTGGGATAATTATTAAA
The DNA here is from genome assembly GCA_004027655.1 of Graphiurus murinus. Lineage (NCBI taxonomy): Eukaryota > Metazoa > Chordata > Mammalia > Rodentia > Gliridae > Graphiurus > Graphiurus murinus. The sequence goes on from PVLC010016901.1 coordinate 360, forward strand.
GATTAGGAAAAAATTAACAGGGTAACACAAAAGAATATGGGTGACATCTAAATTTACACCAGTGGACAACCAAGTCTCACTGAAGAGTAAATATTTAAGGGGAAACCATGAAGAAGGTGAAGCTCTGTAAAGCCAGGTACAGCAAACAAAGGAAGCAATGATTGCAAGGCCAAGAGAAAGTGGTGGGAGAGAAACTATGAAATACAAACTCAAAAAAAATCCCCAGTATAAAATTTGGATTTTATTTTAAAGTATCCTAGAAACCAAGAGAAGTCTTTAATTTAATGCAAATTAAAGCCACCATGAGAATTTCTCACCTACTAGTTTGGAAAGTATTTAGTTCTGATAATATCAGGCTTTGATGAAATTAAGGGAGACAAAAACTCTCTTACTTTTCTGGTAGAGGGGAAATTAGGAAAATAATTTTGGAAACCATATGTTCACATACTTTATGGCTCTACAAGTCTATCCTAGACATATTCCTTAAGAAAAAATCTTGAAAATATATACACTAGTTGGCATGAATGAAAATATGCACAACATATAGATAAAAAATTCGTTAACAATATCAGTACAATTTTTCCAGACCGTGATTAGCATTATATAAACAAGTTTAAGATTGCAAAAGAAAAGGTGATTGGCTTTTTGATTTTTATTGTGATTCAGATTATTGTCATTATTTAATATTGAGTTTGAGGTGTCTACCATAACTGTATGTATTAAAAAGGCACCTAGGTATGTGGATTAGGAGCTTGGAAGAAAAGTGGTATAAATTCCATAGTCACTGTGCAGAGGAACTCAATGCCCTGCATGTGCATGTAGATGATATTACTGGGAAATCTGGAAGAAAGTGATGAGAGAAACTAATACCTGAATAACTCCAGTATTTAATTATTAGTAAAGAAAAAATATGCCTACAAAAGGAGAGAATATCTACAGTACTAAAGAACAAACAAATAATGGTAAAATGTGTACTGGAGGATGAAAGAAAGATATAGGGAAGGAGAGAGGGAGGACCAAACAAACTAAAAAGTCAAAGAAGACCATGACTGAAAACTATTGATTGGATTTAGAAAGATATGAGAGTTCTTTTGCCGGAGTACTGATATAAATATCATATTGTAATGTGTCGAAGTAGAAAATTTTAGGCAAAGGAGAACCAAAATATAGACTTTTAAGCATATAGGAATTTAGCAAAATAAATGAGCACAAAATTTCACTGCTTCTTATGTGGACAATTTATCCCTCGTCAAAAGTCTACATAAGAATCCAGGTCATTACCATTTTCATACTCTATGCCATTGTATTTTTCACGCATATATATCTTAAACAGTGAGACATGCTTATTATATACCATAATCTTGTTTGAAGAATAGTTATTCCTAGGTGGTATGCTTTAAAAATTATTCTGATTAGTTATCTGTGTTATAATTTAACATTTTCAATATCTTGGAAGTACTTAAAGGTATAAGATACATTGCCCATTCTAATACACTAATTAAATGAAGACAGTTTATTAGTTTTCAGTTACTATGTGACAAAAATTATCAAAAATATAGCTTAAGATATAAAATGTAAAAAAAAAACTGAATCACTCATACATTGTTGATGGAGATGTGAAATGGTACAGCCATTCTGGATAATAGTTTCGCAGTTTCTCATAAAACTAAATATGCAATTATCCTAAGACTCAGATATTGCATCCTTGAGCATTAATCTCAGAGAAATTAAAATGCATTGAAGTAGAATTTAAAATGCCTTCTCCCCATCATAGATATTCATATCCTAAAATATGGAATCTGTAAATGTTGAATGATTCAGGAAGAGTCTTTGCTGGTGTGAATAAATTAAGGCTTTTAAAAAATGGGGGCAATATGACTCTAGAATCAGAGACCAGAGTGATGCAGGAATCCCTCAAGGAATGTGAACATTCTCCAGAGGCTAAAGAATCAAGGAATGAATTCTTCCCTGGATCCTATGTCCTACTAACATTTATATATTAGCTCAAAGATAGAGATTTCACACTTTTTAAATTAAGACCTGAGAGATTAAACCTGTCTTAAGTCATTGCATCTGTAATAATTTGTTACATCAGCTACAGGGAACAAATCCACTTATATTCACACTGAATGCATATAACAGCTTTATTTATAACAAACCAAACATAGAATCAACCTAGATATCCATCAATGGTGCCATGAACGCAAACAGACTTATACAAATGAGTAATGGTTAAAGATGTTATGTACATCCATGTCATGCATGGACTACTACTTTAAAACAAAAAGAACAGTTGATCCACACAGTAATTTGGATAAATCTCAAGAAAAGGATATTTAGTAAAAAACCCAGTCCCAAAATTTAGATACTTAGTGGTTCTCTGTAACATTATATATGTGTTCCATACAACATTCTATATGTGTTCTATCTAATTTTCAAAATGACTAAATTTTAGAAATGGATCCATAGTTTGGCAATTATGAATTGTGCAGCTATAAACATAGATACACATGCATTGGTCTGATAGTTTGGTTTCCATTCTTTTCGGTAGATACCCAGAAGTGGTATATGGTAGGTTCATTCCCATTCATCTGAGGATCCTCCATACTGTTTTACACAGTTTTCTTAGCTGTGAGTTTCTTTAGAAATGGGGATTAGTGGTTGCCAAGGGTAAGAGACAAGAGTGAAATAAGGTTCCAGAACAGAGGTGGTATTATATAGAAGTAAAACAGGAAAGATTGCCATTTTGATGAAAATATTCCATAACTTGACTGTTCTGGTAGAAATAGAACTACAAAGAAAACTAGAAAAACCTGAGTAAGCTCATTGGACTTATCCATGTGAATATTCTAGCTGTTTGTTTTTGTAAGATGTTACCATTAAGGAGAATTAAGTAAAAACATACACAGAATCTCTCTGTATTATTTGTTACAAATGCTGATGAATCTATAATTACCTCAAAATAAAAGGTGAAAAAATATGCATAGCCACTCATTAGCACACAGTTCTCTAGGTCATATATTAAGGGGTTGACAAGAACTTTTGCTCATTATATATAAAAGCCAAAATGAAGGTATCACTTAGAGTGTGCTCTTTTTTTTTTTTTTTTGTGGTACTGGGGATTGAACTCAGGGGCATTCTACCTCCGAGCTATACTCCCCAGTCCTATTTTTTATTATTTATTTTGAAACCGGGTCTCACTAAGTTATGGAGTGCCTCACTAGGTAGCTGAGGCTGGCCGTGAACCCAGATCCTTCGGTCTCAGCCTCCCAAATGCTGGGATTACAAGTGTGCGCCACCACACCTGGCTGAGTGTGCTCTCATATGCTGTATTACCTTTAAAAAAGGATGGCAAAAACAAATAAACAAACAAACACCATATTACTGAGATGTGTCCCTTAATTCTGAGGACCCTAGCCAAGTCAAGGAAACAATGAGAGTGGACTCAGGTAGAAATGCCTACATAAATATTATGCTGAAGGATACTGCCTTTTCTTATAAATGCTGGGAGCTAGGACAAGTTAATGTCATCTGTGAAACTGCTTGCTTACATGAATGCCAGAATAGACGCTCCTCAGAATGCTGGCAATACAAGGGAAAAAACAAATTCAGCAAGCAAGTGATGTCATTGTTTCTGCCAACTAACCTATAAAACCCTCCTCTTTGTGGTAACTGGTGTGGAGCTTAGAACACTAGGGAGAGATCAAATGCCACTTGTCTGGCCAACTGCAGCTGGACAAACACTGTGTGGCACTGGAGCAGTGTTCTGAGGGGTGGAGGCACTGCTTAGCAAGACACAATGAGAGATGGAGGACTTACCTGTTCTGCCTGTCACTACTGAACTTAGAAAAGCATTCTGAGGCTCAGAGACACTACTAGACCTGTCATAGGTAGATCTTCCCTTGTAAACTTTCCCCAATAAATCACGTGTCACATGCTGTCTGCATGTGCTTTCTTTGGTCTCTCGGTAACCTACTCCACTGTCCTGGCATAACTAGGCAGTAGAGGTGATGTCTTGATATTGAAAAATCCACTTCTAAGCCTATACAGGTTTTTGGTGTAATTCAGTTCCATGCAACTGTAGGACTTGAGTCCCCATTTTATTCTTGGTTATTAGCAGTCTCTTATAGAGACTGTCCTCGGGTCCTAGCTTCATGAGCCCCTGTGGCTCAGATCCAGCAATAGCACAGTGAATCCTTCTTGCATAGGAATCTCTCTGCCTTCTGCTACACTTCAGCACATAGGCACAGGTAAAAACTTTCTAAACAAGACCCTGAAGGCACAAACAACTCAAAGGAAGGTCAATACATGGGATTGCATTAAACTGAAGAGCTTCTATGCAGCAAAGGAAACTATCAAGAACCTCAGCAGAGAGACCACAGAATGGGAGAGAAATTTTGCTATTTATTCTTCTGATAGAAGACTAATATCTAGAATATACAAAGAACTCAAGAAACTCACAGCTAAGAAAACAAATAACTCAATCAAAAATGGGCAAAGGATCTAAATAGACATTTTGCAAAAGAAAAAATATGAATGACCAATAAATGTATGATGAAATGTTCAATATCATTAGCCATTAGGTATCGGGTGCCCCAGGCTGAACCCTCAGCCATGAGGCCCCAATAAAGATGCTGCCTGAATGTTGCTGGTTCGAACCTCTTTTATTATACCTCTCTCTTTCTGGGATCAAGGGCACCACACAAGCAGTAACAAACACAGTACAGAAGTTGTCTTTCCAAATAGTGCTTTTCCAACAGACTTCCAATAACCCCTCTCTCTAGCAATCCATCTTCCACTAGCAACCCACAATCTTTCTTCCCAGGACTTCCCCAGCAACCCAGCCAACCTCTTCCCAACCGCTTCTTCTTCCCAACCACTTCCTTCCAGAACTTCTCCCAGCAACCCAGCCCAGCAACTTCCCAACAACTCTTTCCCCAGTAACAACTCTCTCGAGCAGCCGCTCTCTCTCTGGGTGAGGGGTGGAGGCTCTTAAAGCCATGCAGAGCCTAAGCCACGAGGCGTCTCATACAGCTCTCACCTGGGCCGGCCACTAGTCAGGCGTGCTGGTGCATGTGCTCTGGCGTGGGGCAGCCCCAGAATGTTTTCCACCTGCAGCTGCTTCTAGCACTCTGCCAGGCGCCATCTAGAGGTGAGGTCTAGCTGGCCGGACTAGGCCCCCGACAATTAGGGAGATGACAATCAAAACTACTCTGATATTTCACTTAGCACCAATTAGAATGGCAATAATTAAAAACATAAAAAAAATGATTGTGAGGTCATAGAGAAGTAGGAACCCTAATACATTGTTGGTGGGATTGCAGATTAGTGCAATCACTTTGGAAAACAGTATGGAGGATCCTCAGACAAATGGGAATGAACCTACCATATGATCCAGGAATACCACTTCTGGGTATCTACCAAACGACTGGAAACCAAACTTATCAGACCAATGCATGTGTATCTATGTTTATAGCTACACAATTCACAATTGTCAAACTATGGAGCCAGCCAAGATGTCCATCAACAATGAATGGCTTACAAAACTATGGAATATGTACCCAATGGATTTCTACTAAGCCATAAAGAAGAACAAAATCATGTTATTTACAGGGAAATGGATAGAACTGGAAAATATTATGCTAAGTGAGATTAGCCAGTTACAAAACATAAAAAATTGGATGCTCTCCCTAATGTGCAGAAACTAGGGAGAAAGTGGGTCATAAGAGGGACTCTAGACAAAGGAGAAACCTTAAATGAGCAAAGAAGGTTACTTAATTGACGGTGATGTCATGGCACAAGCCATGAGTCAGAGTTTAATAAAATTTTCACAAAGTTAATCCACCTTGCAATGAAAAAAATCATTATTACTACCGCAAAATCCTTCTTATGCCATTTACTACTAAAACTTTAGTCGTAAATACTGGCTCATATATTTAAAACTTCATATAATGGAATGTAAATGAAATCACATAATAGTATATACTATTTTATGTCTAGCTTCTTTTGTGCAATTCAACTCTGTGACATTTTTTATGGCTATTATTGTGTCCTACTGTTTGACTAAAATTAAATTTATCAGCCAGGAGCAGTTGCCCACAACTGTAATCCCAATACTTGGGAGGCTAAGATAGGAGAATCACAGATTTGAGGCCAAACTCAGCAATTTATCAGGATCCATTTAAAAATAATAAAAAATTAAAATGGACTGGGGTTATAACTCAGAGGTAGAATGTCCCTAGACTCAATCCCCAGCACCAAAATAAAATAAAAGAAGGTAAATCTTAACCATTTTACTGATTATTGTTTAGATAACATTCATTGTGTATGAATATTCTGGACTATTTCTAGTTTATATATATTATAAATATTACCAGTTATAAAATCTTTATGTAAACATATATTTTCATTTTGCTTGGGTAGATTCCTGAGGTGGAATTACTGAGTTATGAGATAATTTTGTGTTTAACTTTTTATAAGAAGATACAGGATGAATAGTAGAAAGCAATAGATTTTTAGGGCAATGAAACTATTCTGCCTGGTAGAGTTGTAGATATTTGTGCTAAATATTTGTTAACATCTACTGTGAACCCTAAACTATGACCTTTGCATGGTAATGATGTGTCAATATAGATTCATCAGTTTTAACAAATGTACCATTCTGGCAGGAGACATTGATAATTGGAGAGGCTATGCATGTATGCAGATGGGAACACATGAGAAGTTCCTGAACCTTCTCCTCAATTCTGCTGTGAATCTAAAACTGCTCTTTAAAAATAAATGTCTATAAAGAAATAAAAATGCCTTAGGATGCTTAGGACTGAACTGAACTTGAGAGGGAGGGAGGGCGAGGGAGCAGGGTGGGAATTGGGGAAGGGATCAGATGAGAAATGTGTGCACATTTGTCTCTATGAATTCATACCTAATGAAGATGTATACATACAAAGCACGAACTATTACAATAAAAAATAAAAATTAAAAAAAAGAAAGAAAAATGCAGAAGCATGCTCCATCTCAAGATACCAGGAAATGAATGGGTCAGTGTGTTTAAATCGTGGATTATCAAAAACTATCTTGAAGTATGAAACCACAAATTCCAAAGTTTAATAATAATTTGAATCCTGTCTGTTGAATTCTTTGATTTTTCACTTTCTTGGTTACAAACTTAGGTTTCTGCATAACTCAGAAACTTCATCATACAGAGTGTCTTATTTATCCTCTACATTTTACACACCTTTTATATTTATTGGTTAAATGTACTCACTTTTCCTATGTTAGATTTTTAGTGCAAACAATTCTAACTCACCCAAAAATTCTATAACCTAGCTGGAAAGCTTATCTCAAAATGTACAAGCATTTAGGTACCCTTTTCATTCACCCTTTTATAATTAAATTATCTCAGTAAATATCCTTTTTTACCAGTCTAAACTGCTCATTCTCTAGGATCACTAAAAAGGTGCTCTCTTGGGCTGCATTTACAGTCAACCTGACAATTGCATTTGCATCTCTCCTACGCTGGCTGTGTGATGCCTGTGTCTGTTCAAGCAACTATTAAATCATGTATTGAGTAACACTGGTTTCACTTAAATCTGGGTGTTACCCACTCTAGGCAGAGCCATGCATGATTTGTATTTTTCTTTGCATGAGCCTGATACAAGAGTAAGTGCATATTAAAATCCCCCCAAAATTTGAAAATGTTAAAAGACATACATTTTTGCTTAAAAATTATAACAAACTGAGATGAATAAATTTCTAGTCACTTCAATTGTCTATAATTCATACAGTTATATTTTAGGTGAAATTCATCTCTCTATAGTTCTAGTAAGCTGAATCAGGCTCTTGTGGTTGAAAGTTTATTAATATATTCTGTCATAACAAAAACAATCAGCATAACTATCACAAACTTCAAAAATTTCTATTTTCTGCTAAGAGTAGAAAACTTTACTAAGCCCTGATGCATGGCATATTATTTACCTTAATGGGCCATTGCTATAGTTTTCCAGATAGAATTGCATATTAGGTTATAAATTATCCAAATTATGCTGTGTGCATGAACAAGTATATAACAACAAATCTGACAATTGTGTATGATTATAGTGTACCAATAAAAAAACTATATATTTTATTATTTATGTGTGTGTTGTGTTGTGTGTGTGTGTGTGTGTCTGTCTGTCTGTCTGTGTGTGTATGGTACTGGGGAGGAGGGGGACTCAGGGCCCTTCTACCTTTGAGGTATGCCCTCAGTCTTATTTTATATTTTATTCAGAAACAGGGTTTTGCTGAGCTGCTGATAACCTCACTAAGTTGTGGAGGCTGGCTTTCCAACCTGCAATCTTTCTGTGTCAACCTCCCAAGTACAGGGAATATATGCATGGGCCACCATGTACGGTTTTATTTTTTATTTTGAAGTAGAATCTAACTAATTTGCTAAGGCTCTCATTAACTTGTTGAAACTGGCTTCAAATCTTTGATTTTCCTATCTCAACCTCCCAACTACTGGGATTATAGGCATGTGCCACTACGCCTGGTCATATTACATATTTTATCAAACATTCATTTAAGAATTATGTTTGATTATTATTGTAGTTCTGTAATTTTTATTGATGAGATATTTAGAACTTTTACCAACTGCCTTTCAGCATTGTGAGAGGAAATTATGTGGCATCTTTAAGTATGAAATCATATACTTCAATATCTGATAATAAAATGAATTCAGTATTCAGTGTTTTCACTGTTTTTTTTTTTTTTTTTTGGTCTTCACTTATTTGGCTTTAAACTTAGCTAAGAAATAGAGGGGATGTTTATTGGGACACCTTGGAAACTTCAACAAACAGTAAACTATCTATACTTCATTTTCATACAAACCGTTTGTAATTACTAAAGTTAAAATGCTCCTACATTTTTCCCCTATATTAGGTTTTTATTGTACGCATTTCTAGTTCAACAAAAGCACTTCATGACCAAGGTATAAATCTTACATCAATATATATAAAAATATTAGGTAACTTTTTATTTCCTCATTTCATAATTAAATAATCTCTCCTAGTATTGATCCTCTTTTACCAGTCTAGACTGGTTCCTTTCTGGGACGTCTAAAAACTTGTCATCCTGTACTGTATTTACTTTTAACATATGAATTGCATTTGTATTTCTTATATTGGCTTTTTGATTTATACATTCATATTTTCCTACCTCTTTCTTAATTCTTTATTTAGTGACACATATTCCTGGAAAGCTGCTTCAATAAGATAGATTAGGATTCAAGAAATGAGACCCTGCTTGACACAAATTATTTGTAAATATTTGGGAAGTACAATGTGCTGTTTTGATTCATGTTTCTATCACATAATAATCAACAAAATCAACAAAATAAAAATTTAATATTTAATATTTATATTAATGCAACCTGATTTAAGCAGAACTTTAAACCTAAAAGAAACCTTGTAGATCTTTGGATCTAAACTTTTCATTTTAGAATGAGAAAAACAGATAAAAGAGATATTAAAGGTTTGACGAAGGTTATATAGTTATTAAATGAAAGTCTAAGCTATAACTCCTGTCACCCAGGTTGCCTAACACCCAGTGCAGGGGCAGTTACACCATGCTGCCAAGGAATAAAAGTGATCATCCTGTCTGCCAGATGAAGTAAACAGAGGAGAGTTAGGAATCAATCAATGAACTTACACATAAGTTAGAAAAATAGTCCTTACTGTTAAAATTATAGACTGCATGTAAAGTTCTTAGCACAATGTGGGGCACCTAATAAAGCTTATTAGATAAAAAAAAAAAAACATTGTTTTGAAAAAAAATTGACAGCATACATGTCTTTATTCTACACTCATGATTTTAAATATTTTGGTAATATGTAGAATTCTAAGAAATAATTTCTTAGGGTAACAAAGAACAGGCTCTTTGGCCCCTAATAGAACAGAACTTGGGTCTAATAGAACAGAACTTCCTACCAACCCACTATGCTTACCTAGTGTTACTTTTTTGAAATAGAAAAACAAACTGCTTTCTGGTTTTTATAAGTCTTTGCTTAGACATCCTAGACTTCTCCTAAGTAATACCCTTTTTGTGTTGGTTTTCTAGTTTCCTTAAATTCTTAATTACATTATGCCTTTCTCATTGGAGCCAGGATAATTTCTCAGCCTTATCATTCAGTCCTTCCATTGAATTTTTAATTTTCTCATGTAATTTAACTTACAAGAACAGTTTTCTATTGTTTCTATTTTCTAATATGTTAACTTCAGTATAGTTCTCTTATTTGTGGTATGACATTTCAATAAAAAACTCAGCAAATATTGATGTTAGTGAGCACAGAATGTCTCCTGTTAGTAAGTCTGTGCCTTCTATACTACTTTATACTTTCCTGAAACAAGGAAAAACAGAGACTTGGCCACTGAGTTTAGGGATTTCTAGAAACTAGGAATATAATATTCTTCAAAGTTCCATGGTACTTCCAATTCTTGAGTTTCCTTTTAATTCTTCACAAACTGGCCAGATTTTGCTTGCTTGTTCCAAGTTCAGGTAACTTCCTCTAGTCTGATAAGCCTGATAAACCTGTAATTCTAGGGACTTTTCAGCTTTTTCCTCATCTAATATTGTGTGACTTCCTGTTCTCTATTTCATTGTGGTCTTAATCATGTTTATAGCTTTAGTTTAATTTTAATATTTTGTGAAATTTATATATGATTCTACTTTTTCCAACTAGATGTTCTCCCCCATACAGCCTTACACCATACGATATTCTATTTTAGTTGCTTTCCTTAAACCTGGATGACATTTTCAAAACAGAATGATTTATTTTATGAATACAGGAATAATTTCAGCAGTGCATCTTCAAAATGACCTATGTCTTATATTAAAAGGAATGATTCCCTCAAAACTCATTAAATCTACTTTAGAATACTTTTCACTAAAGACAAAAAAGGAAAGGATGCACTAAAATATAAAGTTTATTTTCTATAAACTTTAAAGTTTATATAAAACTTTATATATAAATTTTGGTAAAGAAATTTCTTTCCAATTGCTCACCAAATAATTACCACTCAATTAACTCCAAAAATATTATCGATGAATTGTAATATGTCATTATCTTTGTTCAGAAACTTCTCTAGACTCTGAATATAAAGACTGAATAGATCACTGTCTTCACAGAACCTATAGTCAATTGAAGGAGACACACACAAGCAATTCTGTATGAACAAAAATGATAACTTTTTTGAAGGCAAAGGACTGAGAGGTATTTACCCAGACAATGTGGATATGGGAGGGAAACAATTGAAACAGCAACTTTGAAACTAAGAACCAAAAATTTTCTACCTAAGGAAATGTCTTTGTCAAGATTCTAACTGGTATAATCCAAAACAATTGATCACACAACTTAGAGGAAAGAAGACTTATTTACTCAATGTTTTTGGAGATTTTAGGGTTACATGCATGTCAGGCCAGGTCTGCAGAGATCAGGGCATGACAGTGGAAAAGAGAAAGAGGAAGAAAGCAGGAGATTCAAAGACAAAAGAATTGTCCCTAAGGCCACAAGTCCCAGAGACACACTTCCCCGGTGACACCCCTGTTACCTAGGTCACCCCTCAATAAATCCATTAGAGTGGATTTATTTACTGATGAGATTATAACCCTCTTGACTTAAATTACATCAACTCTGAGCATTAATACATGAGTTCTTTAGGGAACATTCTATATCTAACAATAAGAAACAATTTTTGTTTTTTAATCTTTCATGTTTGCCCTCTTTATTTCTGATGCTTTCAGGTAAGATACAATTCCAAGTTTTAAATACCTTACTTTGAAGACTTGGTTTCACCATGAATACAAAGTCTTGTTGCCTAGAGGAATTTATTTTCTTTGTACCCTGACTTATACAATTCTATTGTCATATGAGATTATATATAGTTGTGCAAATTGTGACTTGTTTTTAATACTCTATGCGAAGATTGTGATAAGTCCTACTGCTTCAAGTCATAGGATTTGGGCAGGTTATTTGAATTCTCTAAGCATTTTTGTTCTGCAAAACATCAATAATAATTATATCTATGTCATATAAAGAGAGCAAGTGAAATACTGTGTTTGACAAACACTGTATTTGCATACAAGTTCTCTATGATAAATATAGTTGTAATTATCAGTGTTATCAGTTATATGAGGACAAATATTTCAGGGTCTTCTTATTGTGTTATTTGTATCCATTGTAAATGATATAAATATATAGACATAACCCATCTGAGTAGAGGGATAATATCAGGATGTACAATTCATATGCATTTATATACATATAATTGAGTATATTTATAATATTATTGACTTCTCTTGCATGTTATAATCTTTGCTATTGAATTATATTGGTAAATATGCTTCTGGATGAGATGAGACTCACCTTTGAGTCAATGGGCACAGTTAAATAGATTGCCTTTCCCAAGATGGATTGGCACCATCCAAATTGTGGAAGGCCTGGATAGAATAGAAGACTAAGGGGGAAAAATCCCTTTTTCTTGCCTCATTGTTTGAGCTGGAACATTTCAAATTTTGCTGCCCTTAGCCTGGTCTGAGATTTACACCAGTGAGTCCCCTCATTCTTAGACCTTTGGCCTTGGACTGAATTACAACCTTGAATTTTTTGAGCTGTCTCCAACTTACAGAAGATTGTGGAGGCAGCAAATTTTCTGTCTCAATAATTGTGTAAGGCAATTTCTCATAAGAAATTACTGTTCCCTGTCTTTTTCTCTTCCCATGTATGTGTGTGTGCATGCATTTATGTGTGTGTGTGTGTGTTGTGTGCATGTGTGTGTGTGTATCTACACATGTAAAATATCTGTTTTTCTGGAGAACCCTAATGCATAAATATATGTGATTCTCTAGGCAACTGTCAAATACTTTTCCATTCATCAGTCAATTTAAGTATATGGAATTCAAAGACAAATTATTTTTTAAACTTTGATTAAAAATTTATTTACATTCTAATGGCTGCCAATATGTTACTGGGATAGATTTTAATAAAACACACAATTTATTTCCATATATTTTGCATATATGTATGAATAATATTTATAAACATATATGTAACTAGAAATCAAATCCAGTGAAAACAAATTAGGATACAACCTTAACAACAGGTGGCAATATGTAGGGCAGAGCTTGAAATGATAGCTGCAAAAATATTAGACTAGAAAAGTAATGTTCATCTTCATGGGTGTTTGTTTCTACCTCCAAGCAATAGCACAACCATATTTTATTTTTTGTTTGGGAACAGGTCTTATTAAGTTACTAAGACTGTCCTCAAACCTGTGATCCTCATGTCTAAGCCTCCTAAGTACTGAGATTACAGGCATACTTAAAATAAAGGTGGCAAAATCAAATTGGTACTGTAATTGTTATTAGTCACAATATCATATCATTTTACTTGTGATTACATTCTAGTTCTAATGCTTATTTATATGTAGGTTCTAAACAGATAGTAAACACTGAGAAAAGCCAGAAGCTCAGAAAGATTAAAGAAATGACAAAGTGAAAAGGAAAAAGTATTTTTAATTCAAAGAGCAAAGAAGAGAATAATGATATCTGACATATTCCAAATTTATTTTAACGAATAGGAGGGTCAATGCTTCTAACATCACCCTTGCAATTGTCAGTAATTTTTTTCATTGGAATAGATTTTGGTATTGGCATTATTTCAGTGAAAGAATCAAGTCTGGATTAATGATGAAATTAATGAGTACTTAGTCCTAGCCAAAGGATTTTGAGTGATAAGCATCACCTTCACCTGCACAGGTTGTTTCTTAAAGTGTCAAATAAGAGAAAGAACTCAAAAACCTTTAAAAGTGTTCTAGGTTCTAACAACTTACAATTCTATTATTCTTCATTGTTTTCTCTTTCTGACAGTATCCCCTTAATAGGTTCAGTATGTTCTATTGAGAATACTACAAAAAACACATTTTAAACCTGCAATAGATCAGTAGTAGAACTCTTAGCCAAACAGTACAAAGTTGTTAGCTAAAAAGTTTGCCTTCTAGCAGTGCAATCTCATATTTATTAGTACTTCTAATTTTTACCTCCTTCCAAAAGCATTTTTGTTCTCTGCACTTAATAAAAATTGTTCCCATTAAGCCATTCCAAAGCCAAGGTAATAAACCAATTTTTTGTACTTCAATTAATGTGAAAATCATCAGTCATCTTTAAAATAATGTAATCAGTAAAAAAAGCACCATAAATGACCTAACTCTCCTGGAGAATTTCCAAGTAAATGGAGATATTTTCAAAAATAAGAACACTACATGCAGTATTTCATTTTGCTACTTCTGTAAGTTGCTTTTCATTTAGTGGAAGACCTGCTACTTTCTTCTATTTTTAAAAGAATAGAAAATGACAAAGAATACCCAATTAGGTTCTAACTCCTCCTTTAACATATTTTCCAATGAAGCTCTCACACTGTGCAAAATGTGCCACATATTTCAATAATTTAATTTACATATTACAAAGATTGAAGATTTCTCGATTTAAAGAGATTTTCATTATTACTTTTCTACGTGGTGAGTTGGTCTTGCTTCTAGAGATGCAATATCTACACCTTTGTGAGGAGGAATTTTGTTTGGGGGAAAGAGAGACATGTGTTCTTAGAATATTTCTTACTAGTTTATGGCCGAGCATCCCCTGGAATAATTGAAATACTTCACTTATATTCCTTTTGAGAAAGGATAAAATACAATCTTTAAAATTGCTTTCTATACATAAATTATTGCCCCAAATCTCCAAAGTGTTAATACATACTTCTAAACAATGAAATGGAAAAGTTACTTGCTATAAAAAATCAATCTTGTCTCTGATTCCTAGTGATGACTTATTAAGAGATTTCTCATTGAAAAAATATTTAACAAGACTCAGTTATGAAATGGGAATAATAATCATTGACTAGGCTAAAATGAAATGATAACATGAACTTTAAGTTTTTCTTAGTTTTAGCATATAGCATTTCACTTAGCAAAGATCATATATTATGATACATAATTTTCCTTGATATGTGAAAGATTGAGCTGACATGTTTATATTATAACATAAATTGTAAATCACCACATAAACAGAATCAAAGACAAAAATGACATGATCATCTCAATTGATGCTGAAAAAGCATTGGACAAGATCCAACAACCATTCATGCTAAAAGAACTGCAGAGAATTGAAATAGAAGTAGTGTACCTCAACATCATAAAGGCAATATACAATAGGCCCACAGCCAACATCATATTAAATGGAGAAAAACTGCAAGAATTCCTACTAAAAACAGAAACAAGACAAGGATATCCATTATCACCTCTTCTGTTCAAATAGTATTTGTGACTCTAGCCAGAGCAATAAGGAAAGAGAAGGAAATCAAAGGGATAAAAATAGGGAAAGAATAACTAAAACTATCCCCTTTTTGCAGATGACATGACACTATACTTAGAAGACCCAACAAAGTCAACCAAAAAACTTATAGAATTGATCAACAAATTCAACAAATTGTCTGGATACAAATCAATCTTAAAAAATCAGAAGCTTTCCTGTATGCCAACCATAAAGCCACTGAAAAAGAAATCCATGAAACAATAGCACAATAGCACCCTGGAAAATAAAATATTTAGGGATAAACCTAACCAAAGAGGTAAAAGACCTCTGTAAGGAAAGCTATAAAAAGTTGAAAAAAGAAATTGATGAAGATCTTAGAAGATGGAAAGATCTAACATGCTCTTGGATAGGCAGACTAAATATCATCAAAATGGCCATCCTCCCAAAACTTATCTACAGATTCAATGCAATACCCATGAAATTACCAAGGTCACTCCTCACAGACATAGAAAAATCAGTCCCTAAATTCATTTGGAACAAAAAAAAGCCCAGGATAGCCAAAGTAGTTCTTAGCAACAAGAACCATGCAGGAGGTATCACAATACCTGACTTCAAACTCTTCTACAAAGCCACAGTAATAAAAACAGCATGGTATTGGCACTAAAACAGACACACAGACCAATGGAGCAGAATAGAAGACTCAGAAACAGACTCACATGCTTATAGTCATTGATTTTTGACAAAGGAGTCCAAAATATACAGTGGAAAAAAGATAGCCTCTTTAACACATGGTGTTGGCAAAACTGGTTAACCATACGCAGAAAAATAGAAATAAACCCCACTTTCTCACCCTGCACAGGAGTCAACTCAAGGTAGAACAAAGACCTGGAAGTCAGGCCAAAGACCTTGCAGCTACTTGAAGAGGATATAGGTCCAACACTTCAACACATAGGCACAGGTAAAAACTCTCAACAAGACCCCAAAGGCACAAGCAACTCAAAGGAAGATCAATACATGGAATTGCATTAAACTGAAGAGCTTCTGTGCAACTAAGAAAATTATCAAGAACTTCAACAGAGAGCCCACAGAGTGGCAGAAAATTTTTGCCAAATACTCTTCTGATAGAAGTCTAATATCTAGGATATACAGATAACTCAAGAAAATCACAACTAAGAAAAAAAACAACCCAATCAAAAAATGGGAAAGGATCTAAATAGACACTTCACAAAAGAAGAAATGCAAGTGGCCAGTAAATGTATGAGGAAATGTTCTACATCATTAGCAATCAGAGAGATGCAAATCAAAACTACCTTGAGATTTCACCTAACTCCAATCAGAATGGCAATCATCAAGAACACAAACAACAACAAATGCTGGTGAGGGTGTGGAGAAGTAGGAACCCTAATACATTGTTGGTGGGATTGCAGATTAGTGCAACCACTTTGGAACACAATATGGAGGATCCTCAGAAAAATGGGAATGGACCTACCATAATATCCAGCAATACCACTTTGGGTATCTACCCAAAAGAATGGAAACCAAACTATCAGACTGACACGTGTGTATCTATGTTTATAGCTGCACAATTCACAACTACCAAACTATGGAACCAGCCAAGATGTCCATTGACAGATGAGTTGATTACAAAACTATGGGATTTGTACACAGTAGAATTTACTCAGCCATAAAGAATAAAAAAGTCATGTTATTTGCAAGGAAATGGATGGAACTGGAAAACCCTATGTTAAGTGAGATTAGCTAGTCACAAAGAGTGAAAAAGCATATGTTCTCCCTAATATGCGGATGATAGGGAGAAGATGGGGCATAAGAGGGTCTCCAGATGAAAAAGGAGAAACCCTCGATAAGCAAAGAAGTTGACTTAACCAAAGGGGATGGATGGAGTGGGGGTCACCCTAATGCACGTGATGCACTTTCAAACATATGAAAGTCAATCACTAAACTGAACATGAGAAGGAGGGAAGGCGAGGGAGTGGGGTGGGAATTGGGGAAGGGTTAAATGAGAAATGTGTGCATTTATGCCTTTATCAGCTTGTACCTAACAAAGATGTATGATTACAATGCACCAATTATTATATTAAAGATAAATAAGTAAAATAAAAAATTGTAAAAAACAGAACTAAAAATTATATTTTGATTATATTTTGAATTACTTACACATTTGTTTTAACATATGTCTACAGTATGTGCTACATTATGGTGTGAGACTATAGTGCAGCAATAAAAGTATATAAGAATTATCAGTTTAAAAAGACAAAAGGTTTATTATGGCTCACAGTTTTAGACCCTGTTCATTTGGTTTGTTGCTTTTAGGCCTGTGGTGAGACAGTGCATCATGGTGGGAACATGAAGTGAAGGAAGCCTGTTGGCCTCATAGCTATGAATTAAAGAGAGAGGCAAAGAAGTTGGGGCCACCAGTGACCTGAGGCCTCTCACCAGGTGCCACCTCTTAGAGTTTCAACCACCTCCCAATAGCACTAGGGCAGGGAATATGCCTTTGGCACATGGTCTTTGAGAGACATTCTAGGTCCAAATTATAGCACTCTGTTACTCTATAAGATCTGAGTTATTCTATAAGAATAAGTGATACATCTTTTCCTTTCTTTAAGTTATTCCAACCATTATTTATATTGCATATACTCTAGTTTATCATTTATTATCCTTCCTCCTGTTTCTTATGAAAACAAATAGCCTATTTTTAGGTGAGTTAAAATAATGCATTTTCAAATACTACTTGGAGAGAAAAGTAGTGATGAGATTATATATAGACTACAAACACATAGAAAAATATGATGAGGTACTGCCAGGAAATTTCCATAAAAATAAGGAGAAGCAGCAAGATTTCTTCTTTGGTTAAAAGAAAAGTTGTATAATGTTCACATCCTGTCAATAACCAGTATAGAGTCCAGGTGTACTCCCAGTATTATAAGAAGTCACCATTCATATTAAATTAAAATACGGCTGCTATGAAAATTAGTGTGGAGATTCCTCAAAAGACTAGGAATGGAATACCATATGACCCAACTATACCTCTCCTGGATATCTTTTCAAAGGAACTAAGGTTAGAATACTATAAGGATACATATATATCCATGTTTATAGCATTACAATGCACAATAACCAAATTATGGAACCAGCCTAGGTGTCTATCAATGGATAAATAGATTATGAAATTATGGGATATACACACAATGAAATTCTACATAGCTATAAAAAATTTTAAAAATATGTCATTTTTAGAAAAGTGGATGGAACCAGAGAACATTGTACTAAGATTAACCAGTCATAGAAAATGAAAAGCTCTAGATTTTCTCTCATATATGAAAGCTAGGGAGAAATTAAGATACCAGAGAGACTCCAGATTAAGAAGGAAAAACCCCAGTGGAGTGAGTGATGAAGGAGGTCTAGCAGAGAGAAGTATGTGTGTGCAGGGGGTGGGTAGGGCTCAGTGAAGGAAATACTTCAATTGACACTATATGTGTATAAGAAGTTATCAATCTCAAAATCATGTATGGGAATGGTGAAGGTGTGTTGTGGGAATAAAGGAGAAGCTCACCAAGCATTGTATGTATATATGTCCCTGTCATTTGTAACTTCATTATGATTGTACCTATAGGAAATATGAAAACATACGTGTATATATTTGTATATATAACCATACATACATATATAAAGAATATATTTCACATTGATTGAATCCTCAACACAACTCATCCTGATATATTCTATTTTATTTTACAAACAAGAAAATTAGAAGATTTATGGGTCTTGTCTGAGATAGTGCCTATTCACAGGTTCCAGAACTGGGACAGAAGTCTTATCCAACTGATCATAAAGCTGATGCTTCATGCACAATTCTGCATTGCCCCTGTTGTCTCTGTCCTCAGTTCACTTCTGTATGTGAGCTGAGGCCAGAAGGCAAAGCACCTTAGCTGGCAACATGGTCATTGGGCAACTCAAATTTTCCACTGCTCCATGAATGTCCACTAACAACTAAAAAGTTACCAAGTACTGGTTTGGGGATACAAATTTTAACATGTAGGATAATTCACAAGGAGAGAATCTATGAAAAATTGAGAATTGACAGTAAATATGTACTTCTGATCTTGAAAAGCAGGCAAAAAATCTGCAAAGGATATCTACTGAAACAAGGACTACACCAGTGAGCATTCCTGTTTATTTGCAGGAAGCAGCAGTATCATTAATCTAAGGAGTTAGAGGTGATAATGTTTGGAACTCAGAGCAGCTGGAAAAATGAATGACAACCCAAAGAAATTAAGGAACCAGGTTACTAGAGCTCCAATATCTTCGTAGAAACTCCTTAAAAATCTTGTGGCAGAATTCTTAACAGAATAAGGCAAGAATGTGATTAAACCCAACAGAAGTGCATACCTGGTAAGATTAAAAGTAGAAACAGATGTCAGAAACTTCTGAGTAAGAGAAACTAAAGTTGAGGGAAAAAATTCTAGCTAAATCATGTTACTAATAATAAAATATGAAGAACTATGTGCAAAAGAGAAATAACATCACATGGTAGTTAATATCTAGATAGAGGAATGATGAAACAGTGAATGTAAAATTCATTTTTAATTTTATGTTTAATGACTGTTCTGATTTAAAATCATTTATTTAAAGATATAATTTTGTGTTTTAGGCCTATAGTATCTCTTATTAGCATGTATAAAAACAATAGTAAGAAAGGAAACAGAGGTCAAAATGGAATTATGAAACAAAAAGTAAATAAATAGCAAAATGACAGATTTAACCCACACCTATAATTGTTATATTTAGGAGACTAAAAACCCAAAACAGACAAATATTAACTGACTAGACTTAAAAAGAATATTCAACTCTATCACTACATTATACATAAAAATAAAAATACAATTTGAATATAAATATATAGAAGTGGAATGATAGAATATTATGAAAAGGAAAGAAAAATGTTTAGAAAACATTCTAGGCAAGCATTAATTGGAGGAAGGTGGCCTCCTGAGGTCAATAAATTCTAAAAAAAATAAATAAATAAAAAAAGCACAAGATAAGATAGTTTCAACATAAAATAAAGGATAGGGAGATAGGCAGCCACCATCCCCCAACCTACCTGCGAGGACCCAGAGCTGGGTGGGGGAGCAACCACCATCCCAACCTGCCCTCACAGACCCAGTACTGGGAGGCAGATGCTATTCCAATCAGCCGCCTGGACCTGGAGTCTGTAGGCAGTCACCATCTCAAGTCGGGCATGGTGGCGCATGCTTGTAATCCCAGCAATTGGGAGGCTGAGACGGGAGGATCTGGGGTCGCGGCCAGTCTCAGCTACCTAGTGAGGCACTCCACAACTTAGTGAGACCCTGTTTCAAAATAAAGAATAAAAAGTAGGGCTGGGAGTGTAGCTCAGAGGTAGAATACCCCTGAGTTCAATCCCCAGTACCACAAAAAAAAAAAAAAGAGAAAAAACCTCAACCCACCCGCACAGTGCTAGCTCCACTAACACTACAGCATCTAAAGTCCACCTACAAAGAAGCCACTGACCAGAAGTGGAGAAAGATCTCCACATCTTGAACAGGAGGCATCATCCCACATGTTCAAAAGAGACACAAATGCCCAGATAGAATCTGCAGAAGCAACACCCCAGCTCACCTCTCCCTCCAAAGCCAGAGCAGTGCTCAATTGTAAATTAACAGCAGGGGCTCCTGTGGCACACAATAGTCTTGCAAAATTGAGACTATGTGGCTCACCCCTATAGTGTTTAGATAGGAGCAGAACCATTGAGGGGTTGAGAACATGCAGGGCATGAAGACTTTACTGGGCCCTCAGAGAATGCACAATGATTATCCTGGACACCAGCCACCTCCATAGGAAGAGGAAGAGACACAGACACAGGGCCTGCGGAAAGTGGAGAGCCCTGAGATTATACTGGGTACAACCCCAGTGGCACCTGCTGCTTGCCTAGATAGGGACAGACCCTGTGGAGACTCAGAGACTGAAGAGTCAGTGGGAGAGATATCAGCAGCACTTAGTGCCTACACTGACAGAGACATAAGGTCAGGGTCCTAATCATTACAGGAGACCCAATAGTGGGCCCGCAAAATGACATCACCACTATAGGTCACCAAGCAAGTAAGAATGCTTGGAGCATGCTAGAAAATCTACTACTGTGAGTAGACATTAAATGGTTGAAAATATCCAAACAGATCCAAGAGGACGGCAGAGGCCAACTTGGCTCTATTTCTTGTA
Source organism: Graphiurus murinus (assembly GCA_004027655.1). NCBI lineage: Eukaryota > Metazoa > Chordata > Mammalia > Rodentia > Gliridae > Graphiurus > Graphiurus murinus. Next base: position 21,954 of record PVLC010016901.1, read on the forward strand.
TAATTGCAGGGCTGTCATTTTTCTTGTTTTGTTTTTGCTTTGTATTACTTTATTTCTTATTTGTTTGATTTGTTTGGTTGTTTTTTGTTGTTTGTTTGTTTTGCTTGTTTGTCTGCTCTCTTACCCTTCCTTTCTACAAACTCCCCCCTTTACTATCTATATCCTTCTATTTAACATTTATTTCCCTCTTTTTTCTCTCTTCTCTTTGTATTGTATTAAGTCCATTTAATATCACTACTACTAATACTCTACATTGACTACTAGAATATCCCCACATATTCACTGTCTCTAATATCTACCATATATTACCCCATTACACTAACTCTCATTCTATTCAATCATATCCTCTATTTTACTTTCTTCTTGTACCCATCAACCCAGCTCCTCATCCCTCATTCAACCTTCACCATTGAATACAATACAATTCAACCTTGTATATACTAGCTAACACATCTAGATTCCTTTTGGTGAGATGGACCAGAAAGATGAATCACCAGAAAGGCTTTTCCAGACACCAAGGATTAACAAACCATAGTTGGTAAAAAAAAGAATCACCAAACACCACATGCATTTAGGTTTGAAAATGCATAGGGCACAAACAGATCTGCTCATACCTCTGAAATAAATTCCTACAATGGAGTAAGAGATAAGACCCCAGAACTTAACACCTGAAACCCATCAACAACACTATCACAGCAGGCAGAAGAAGCTTCAGAGTAACCACACTGGCAACCTATAGGCAGAACAAAAGTGAGATGATAGTAGACGGAGTCCAAGGCTGGTCTTAAAGGGTGATAAAAACACAACAGACAACAGAGAACAACCTTAGGGTAGAGAATATTCAATTGTAAGGCATACTTAGTGGTAAATATATACCTCCACAATAAGATAATATTCAGAGTGAGAAAATAGACATAAAAAACCTATAGACTGAGAGTAAGCTAACAAATGCAACAAAAATATAAACTCAAGAAACAGGAAATCATGAGAAGGATGAATAGCAAGGAAACAATGATATCTCACAACCTCACAATAACAGAAACCACCAACACAAAATTGCAGAAATTTCCAGAAGAATATTTCAGATCTTTAATAGTAGAAATTAAACAAGATTTCCAAAAAGAATTGAGATAGAGCCTAAAAATATGAAGTAAAAAATAAGCAAAGAATCTGATACCTTGAACATGAATCAAAAAGAAGCTTTGAAGGAAGTGAAGAATATAAAAGATGCAATAATTCATGTGAAGGCATCAATACTAACTATTAACATTTGACTAAATCACATGAAAAACACTCAGTCTTAGAAGATGACCATTTCAAGAATAAATGCATAGTATATAATTTAGAAAAAAACAATTTGACAGCATGAATTGGAAATTGATGAGATATGGGCCAATTTTAAAAGAGCTAACCTAAGAAAAAATAGGTATAGATAAGAGAATAAAAGTTGGAACCAAACAAATCAACCATCTTTTCAAAGTAATAGCAGAAAATTATACAAACATAGAAAAATAGATCCATACATAGATACAGGAGACACATAAAACCCCCTTTAGGCAAGATCAAAGAAAAGGTTCACCATGCCATATAATAAACAAACTGATTAATGTAGCGGACAAGGAGAGAATCTCAAAGGTAGTGAAAGTAAAAGACCAAGTAACATTCAGAATCCAAACAATTAAAATCACTCCAGACCTCCCAAACCAAGTCATGAAAACCAACAGGACTTGGAGCAACGTTTTCCAAACTGAAAAAAAAAAACAACTTGCAGCCAAGGATTTTCCTACCAGCAAAACTACCTCTCAAAATCAACAGGAAATAAAAACATTCCATGACAAACAGAAGCTGAGATAATTTATGTCTTTCAAGCCAGCACTGAGAAAGTACTCAAACATATTAACTACAAAGAAGAACTAAAAAATAAATGTCAGAACCAGGGAAACAATAATTTCCAGCAAGCAAACAATTAAGAAAAAATACCTCAAACAGAAGTTAATCCTCAAAATATTATGAATTAAAAATCATCTCTCAATAATCATGCTGAATATAAATGGCCTCAACTCCCCAATAAAAAGACATAAGGGAGCAAAGCCCAGAATCCATCTGTATGCTGCCTGCAAGAAACACGCCTCACAAGTAAAGATTCTCACAAACAAAAGGTAAAGGACTGGATCAAGGTAATATATGCCAATTGAACATGATGACAAGCAGGCATAGAAACTATGATATCAGATAAATTAAACTTCAAGCCTAAGCTTATCAGAAGAGACAAAGCAGGTCATTTTTTACTGGTAAAAGGAACAATGAAGCAAGAGTAAATAACAATGTCAATATTTATGCCCAAACATAGTCAATATTTATGCCCAAATATTTATGCCACTTTCATAAAACAAACTCTTGATGATGTAAAGTCACACATAGATCCCAATACAAAAATCTTGGGAGATTTCAACACTCATCGCCAGACCAATCTTCTAGACAGAAGATAAGTAAAGATGCCTCAGATCTAAAGAATATCGTAAACCAAATGGACCTATTAGACACATACAGAATATTTCATCCAACTGTAGCCAAATCCACATTTTTTCAGCTGCTCATGGAAGCTTCTCCAAAATAGACCATATCCTGGGCCACAAACTGAGCAGTAGTAAATTTAAAAAAAAAAGTGACTTAATCACCTACGTCTTTTATGACCACAATGGAATGAAACTAGAAATCAAGAAGACCCAGAGTAACTACATAAACACATAGAGACTGAGTACCACACTACTGAATGAGGAATTGGTCATAGAAAAAGTAAGGGGAGAAATTAAAAATTCCTAAAAACAAATGAAAACAGAGACACAACATATAAAAACTTCTGGGACACCTTGAGGGCAGTACTAAGGAGAAAATTCATAGCACTGAGTACTCACATAAGAAGAACAGAAAATCACCAAATAAATAACCTAATGATACATCTCAAAGCCCTTAAAAAGCAGGAGAAGTCTAACCCCAAAACCAGCAAAAGACAAAACATTGTTAAAAATCAGAGAAGATTAATGAAATAGACAACAGAAAAAAAATTTAAAAATCAACAAAACCAAAAGCTGGTTTCCTGGAAACAAACAAACAAGATTGCTAAACCCTCTAACCAAAAGAAAGAGAGAATCATCCCAAATTACCAAAACAAGAGATGAAAAAGGTGGTATCACCACTTAAAACGTGAAAATCCAGAGGATCATCAGATACTACTTTGAAAAACTATACTCAAACAAAATGGAAAATCTAGAAGAGATTGACAAATTCCTACACATATACAATTTTCCTAAACTGATTCAAACAGACAGAAAACTTAAACTGATCAATAGCAATTAAAGAAATTAAAGTAGCAAAGCAAAGCTTATCATCAAACAAAAGCCCAGAGCCAAATGATTTTTCAAGTGAATTTTATAAAACCTTTATAGAAGAGCTAATCCCAATACTTCTAACACTATTCCAAGAAATAGAAAAGAACAGGACCCTACCAAATATATTCTATGAAGTCAACATCAAATTAATGCCAAATAAAGATAACTCAAGAAAACTATAGGCCTATATCCTTAATGAACTTGACACAAAACTGTGAAACAAAACACTAGCAATGAGCATTCAAAACTCCATCAAAAAAGTTATACTCCATGGCCAAGTCAGGTTCATTGCAGAGATGCAAGGCTGGTTTACCATACAAAAAACAATCCATGTAATTCACCACATAAACAGAACCAAAGACAAAAATCACATGATCTTTTCATAGAGACTAAAAAAGCATTTGACAAAGTACAACACCCATTCATGCTAAAATCACTGCAGAGAATATGAATAGAAGGAACAAACCTCAACATCATAAAGGCAATATACAATAAGCCCATAGCCAACATCATATTAAATGGGCAAAAACTGTGAGAGTTCCCACTAGAAATAGGAATAAGACAAGGATATCCACCATCACCATTTTTGTTCAATATAGTACTTAAGACTCTAGCCAGAGCAATAAGGCAAGAGAAGAAAATCAAGGAAGTACAAATAGGAACAGAAGAACTAAAACTGTCCCTTTTTGCAAATAACATGATATTATACTTCGAAGACCCAGAAAACTCAACATAAAGGTTTATAGAACTAATAAACAAATTCAGCAAAGTGTCTTGATACAAAATCAATCTTTAAATATCAGAAATTTTCTTGTATGCCAACCATAAATCTGCTGAAAAAGAAATTCAGAAAACAATTCTACTCAGGATATCACCCCAAGAAATAAAATACTTATGAATAAGTTTAGCCAAGGATTTAAAATCTAAGCAAGAAAAACTATAAAACATAGGAAAAAGAAATCAAAGACGTTAGAAGATGGGAAGATCTTCCACGCTTTTGAATAGGCAAAATAAATATCACCAAAATGGTCATACTCTGAAAAGTGATCTACAGATTCAATGCAATATCCATTAAATTACCAAGTTTATTCCTCACTGATATAGGAAAAAAAAAGTCCTTGATTTCTTTTTGGACAAAAAAAAGTCTAGAATAGCCAAAGAAGTTCTCAGCAACAAGAACCATGTGAGAGACGTCACAATACCTGACTTCAAACTATACTACAAAGCCATAGTAATCAAAACAGCATGGTATTGGCACAAAAACAGATGCATAGATCAGAATAGAAGACTCAGAAGCAAATTCACACACTTACAGAAAATTGATTTTTGACAAAGAGTCCAAAAAATACACTGAGGAAAAGATAGCCTCTTCAGTAAATGATGTTTGCAAAATTGGTTAACCATATACAGAAAAACGGAAATAAATCACACTTTCTCACCCTGTAGAAGAGTCAATTCAAGATGGATCTTGTCTGGAAGTCAGACCAGAGATGTTGAAGCTACTTGAAGAGGTCACAGGCCCAACATTTCCACACATAAGCATAGATAAAAAAGTTCTCAACAAGACCTCAAAGGCAAAAGAAATTCAAAGGAAGATTAATATGTGGGACTGAATTAAATTGAAGAGCTTCTGTTCAGCAAAGGAAACTATCAAGAACCTCCACAGAGAGCACACATAATGGGAGAAGAATTTTGCTAACCTCTTCTCTGATATAGGGCTAAAATCTAGAATGTATAGAGAATTCAAGAAACACATCACTAAGAAAATAAACAACCCAATTTAAAAAATAGGCATTTGGACTAAATTGACACTTCACAAAAGAAGAGATACAAATAGCCAATAAATGTATGAGTAAATGTTCAATATCATTAGCAATCAGAGAGATGCAAGTCAAAATACCCTAAGATTTCACCTAAACTTAATTAGAATGACAATACAAACACAAACAACAAATGCTGGCAAGGGTGTAAAGAAGTAGGAACTTTAATATTTTGTTGGTGGGATTGCAGATTATTGCAACCACTTTGGAACACTATAGAGGCTCCTCAGAATAATGGGAATGAACCTGCCTTATGATCCTGCAATACCACTTCTTGGTATCTACCCAAAAGAATGGGAATCAAACTAAGAGACTATTGCATGTGTATTTATGTTTATAGCCACATGATTCCCAATTGCCATACTATGAAATCAACCAAGATGTTCATCGACAGATGAATGGATTACAAAACTATGGGTTGTGTACACAATGGAATTTTACTCAGCCATAAGAAAGAAGCCTTGTACTAATCAAATATGGCAAATGGATGATACTCATATATCTGAATCTGAGTATTTATGCTATGTCCATGTGTCTATTTGATGAGGTAGAATAGAAGGAATAAGATTTAGGCAGAAAGGAGACATTGGGAAGGAAAGGAAAAATAAAGTTTTAAATCTCGAGAGTTCATAATCTAACTCCACCCTATAGGGTGTGTAAGGTCTTAGGCAGAAGTCTCAGTGGGCCCTTAATCCCCTGGATCCCTGCCCCACCTGAGACTCCCAAGGTCCAGGACAAAGGTCAGACCCCAGACAGTGACCACTCATTGTTGAAACCTGAGGAAGGGGAGGTCCAGACTTCTTCTGTGCCCAAAAGATCTCTTCTCACTTGTTTTCTCCCTCAAGTCCTTTACTTTTCTAAATAAATTCCTGCCCTTGTCCCTGACTGGTATGTGTTGAAATTCTTTTCACCACAGAGGCCAAGGACCCACGGAAAAAGGTATCATGCTGTCTCACAACATAATTGGCGCCAAACAGCCTCACTCACAGGGAATAAAAACTGCTTGAAATGTGCTTTGTCTTAATCTCTTGATTAATATCTACTTTTGTTTTATCTAGGAAATGCCCTCAAACCCTCAGAAAAGACTTTTGTAGGTTACATAAGAATTGTTAATTCTGCTTTAAATTTTTGCTTACATGTTTCAGTTGCGTATATGAAGTTATAAATTTTAAGAAAGTAATAGAGAAAACTGTGAATAAGAATTCAGGAATATTCTGTTCTTTAAAAACTTTGTTTTATTCCGTTTGTCATGTATTGTGTGCTTTCCTTTCTAGTAAAGGTTCCTGAATGGGCTCAGATCTGGATAGGGGCAAGAGTCCAATATGACAAATGTTAATATATCCACCTGTAACTCCGTGGCAGGATGCCTGACCATAGAAAACTGCAGAAGAAATTCAGGTAGCTGTACAACTCAGTGAGGACAAATGTTATACTGATCCTGAGTCATTTTTCATTTTGTCTCATTTGTTCATTTAAAAATCCTAGTTTTATGTTATAAGGAAAAAACCCTTAAAGCACGCAAATAAGATCATGGGTAATTTAACATCCCTGAAAACTTATCCCCAGAGTGCATAAAAGACAAAGGTTTAAAAAAATAATAAATAATAAATTTTAAAAAATAAATAATAAATAAAAGACAAAGGTTTAAAAAAATTAGAAACTAGCTTTTGTTACCTTTCCTGGTCCTAATGTAAATTAAAAGATGGAGGCTTATTCTGTGAGTGAAAAATGGGCTGAAATCTAAATATGTGGTGTTTTCCCCTGATAAATATAATGTGGCATTGTTTGATGCAGATCTGCCACATGGTGACAGTGGCCACCAGAACCATTTTGTTTCTGTGTCGTCCATGATTGGCTGTCCCTGCTCAACACATTGCTTACTATATAGATGTCCATGTCTGTGTCCTCTATTCTAGAATCTATTACTCATTGTGTTACATGACAAGCATTTGTGATAGGTTATATTTTAATTTGGGGGACTATACATCTGGATCTGTTTAGTTCAATGCCTGGAAAATTTAAAGCTATAAGATATATGTTTGTATCCATACAAACATATCCATGTGGTACCGAAATTAACTTAATAAAGAGTGCTCATTAAAAAAAAATGGATTCAAATACCTTTTAGTTCACGTGACCTAAATCTTTAACAATTTTTTTTTCTTAAAAAAATAAGATGTCAGCTGGGTGTGGTGGCACACACTTGTAATCCCAGCATTTGGGAGGCTGAGACTGGAGGATCTGGGTTCGCGGCTAGCCTCAGCTACCTAGTGAGGCACTGCGCAACTTACTGAGACCCTGTTTCAAAATAAAGAATAAAAAGTAGCACTGGGGATGTAGCTCGGAGGTAGAATGCCCCTGAGTTCAATCCCCAGTACTGCCAAAAAAAAAATGTAATTAAAGGTTAACAGATTTTTATTTCAGGTTAAACAATTAGAATTATATGTACGTTCCTATTTGATATTCAAATTCTAATGCTTATTGTTTATTTTAGGATTGTTGGTTATTTAAATACTGACTTAAATTGCTGACTGGCTATTAAAATGGGCAAACTAAGTAAATATAAGTAAGTTTTTTTTGTTTTTTTTTATAAACGACTACAGCTCAGAGTGGAAAAGCCACCAAACATGTTATTTCCCATTGCCCTTTTTTTTTATTACATGGGCATACCTAAAATCTTAAAGACTGATAATAGTTCTGGATATACTAGTCATACATTCCAACAATTTTGTCATAAATTTTATATATGCCATAAAACTGCTATACCTTATAGCCCTCAAAGCCAAGGCATTGTGGAATGTGCACATGGATCTCTTAAAACTTTCCTTTCTAAAACAAAAAGGGGGGAATTATACTCTTTATCCCCTCAGAATTCATTCAGACATGCTCTTTTTTAGAAAATTTTTTTAAAACCTTATATCTATAGTTGTTCTGCAGCAGACCACTTCTGGCATCCAGGTACTCAATGTACTTATGCATACATGCAGTGGAAAAAATCCCTGCACTGACCTTTGGCATGGACCCAACCCAGTATTGATATGGGGATGAGGCCATGTTTGTGTTTTTTCACAGGAAGAGAATGATGTTTGATGGCTTCCTGAGCAGTTGATACAACATACACAGCAGACAAAGGAAACTCCAACCAATGAGGATCCTGCTATATCTTCTGCTACTTCCAACGTCAATGACGTCAGCTGGTAACAGCTGCAGTTGCTTTATCTCAAGAAGTATAAATCACTCACTATGTTAATCAAATGTCTAAAAATGTTACTCATGTTCTCGAAATTCAAGAACGTATAGATATTAAGTTAGAACACAGGTTAGATGTTTTATATGATATGTTATGTATTTGGGAGATGAGATGCAAGACTTAAAGTCTAGTATTCAAGAACTAAAAGCTAGGGCTAGCCTAAGATGTCATGCTAAGTTTGATTGGATTTGTGTTACTTCTAAGGTTTATAATCAAAGTCATTATGATTGGAACAAGATTAAAACCCATATACAAGGGATTTTGCATCATGAGAACATGTCTTTAGATTTGTTAGAATTGCAACAAGACATTACTGGTATGCAAAATGCTGAACCTTTAGATTTTGATGTGGCTAAAACAGCAAATGATATCATTACTAAAATCCAAGATTTTATGCCATCTTGGTCTTTGTTTACATCCATGCTTGGAGGTCTTATAGGACCTTACTCATCCTTTTCGGCCTTTACCTTATACCACCCATTATTTGCATTGTCATTAACAACATCATGAATATTTGAGCTGAGCTGCATGGTATTAAACTACATGCTCTTCCTCTTACAGGACCTGGTAGTCAATGATGGGTAAGATCTCAGAACATAATCAACTTAAGACAGGGCTTGATAAAATATATCAATGACCCTATGATGGGTAAGATTGTGTATCTAGGTGGAGACAACCTAAGACAGGCACAGTCCCTTGTGCGCCTTTTTAATATAAAAAAATGGGGAGCTGTGGGAAGCTAGTCTTTGAGGAAACTAGCTCTTTTATGTTCCTAATGACCTCTTTTCTTTGCAGCTGTGCCCATTTAAGTTTAATCTATCCTAGGGTGTGGGCTCCAGTGCTCTTGCATATGGTGGTCACTGGTGATCTTACATTAGCATAGCATGGTCATTGGTCGTCTAACAATGACATAGAGTGGTTTTATAGGATGAACGAGGCATATGGCAATTTAGATCGGTATGCTTTTTGCTAATTTGGAAGTTGAAGGATTATAGTTCAAGGACTTTGCTGAGATCAAGGTTCAAGAAAAAAAGCATGTGATTCTTGATGCATTGTAAAATGGTTAACCTTAGAACTGTATATAAGCTGAACTTGAAATAAACTCGGTGACACAGTATTTACTATGATCCCTTCCAATAAAAAATAAGTAAATAAATAAAATAAAAATAAATAAAAAGAATAAAGTCATGTCATTTGCAGGGAAATGAATGGAACTATAAAACATTATATTAAGTGAAATTAGTCACAAGAAGTAAAAAATTGTATGCTCTCTTGTTAAACACAAATCCAGGGTGTCCCATCAAAGAATGTACACATCACATAGAGCACTGTAATATACAAGAAGGAGATTTTATTATTAATCTTGGTCAGGGTTGAGTCTAACCAGGATTAGGGTTCTGCCTAAGTATAGAGGTGTCATGGCAGGGGAAACCAGAACCTGGGTTCGTTCAGCCTGATATAGAGGTGTACAGAGGCAGGGAAACTTTTCAAGCATGCAGAAAAAGTAACACAGAGAAGGCATGGGGATTAATGGAGCCTTGTTACCAGAAGGGAGGGGGCTGTTCTGGAAGGAAGGGGGCTGTCAATGCTCTATACTCTCTAATATGCAGAAGCCAGGGAGAAAGTGGATCAAAGGAGGGACTCTAGATGGAGAAAGAGAAACCTTAGAAGAGCAAAAAAAGGCAGTCTAACTGAAGGTGATGAGAGAAAGAAGGAAGCACCTAATGCAAATGATGTATATTCACAAACATATCAAAGTCAATCACTAAGCCAAGCTGAACATGATAAGGAGGGAGGGAGGAAGAAATAGGGCAATGTCAGGGTCCAGTACTCCAGGCAGTGGGGTCGGGGGTCCTTCAATAGTTGTGGAATGAGACGAGGTCGGGAGAATAAGCTCACACTAAATGCAGTGAAGAAGCATATCTGTTTCCTTGTTTCTTAGTCTCTGTTTATAAATTTTTTGCAATGAGGCATATAGAACAGGAATTTCCACATACCTGTTTCTCCAAAGGTCATCCTCAATCAGTCAAAGTTACAACATGTATATAAACATTCTTAAAATTACAAAGTATACGAAAATTCTTTTCCATTAGTTTAAATCTTTACAATTAGTTTAACCCCTTTAAGCAGTGTTTTTATCTTATCTCAGGCAGCTAGGGTTAATGTATCCTGTAAAATTCTAGGGAAACAAGGTGGGAGTGGGCAAAAGAATATTTGTAGTAACTATTTAGATAAACTTGCAAAGCTTGTTTCTTGACTAATGCTTGTAAGATGCTAATGAATTAGGTTGTCTTGAGGCACTGCTTTTTCAGCTTAGAGATCAGTATCTGTCAGGCCACAAGTTTCTAAGAAATTTTCCTTTATATCTAGTATAAAAGCAAAACTCAAAGCACCCAAAATTTCCAGAATATAATAATGCAAAGTAGAATATGCCACGAATTCCTTCTTTTGGAATCGTCTCCCTTGAAGGACTCCAGCAGACTAAGCCTTGCTCAAGATCCAGCTATTAAGGAGCTGTGGCAGGGCAAGAATTGAGGAAGAGTTAAATGAGTAATGTGTGCATGTATGCCTATATAAACTTGCACCTCAAAAAGACATATGATTACAATGCACCAATTTAAATAAATAAAATATTTTTGCATCTCAAAAATATGTATGATTACAATGCACTGATTTAAATAAATAAATTAAATATTTTAAAAGTAAGAAAGTAATTCTAAAAAAGATTCTAATGGTAAGAGGAAAAATAAAGGGCAAATCATCAATAAGATCTAGCAATCCTTAACATATGTACAACTAATAATGGTGAAAATCTATACACCTAGAAGAAGAAATGAAAAAATCCACAGTCATAATTGGAGGATTTAACAATCCATTCTTGGAAATTTTTTTACTAACCCTATCATCCAACTAGATCCAGTTGATAATTACAGAATGCCAAATCAACAACTATTGAACACACATTGTTTACAAGTATAATAATGTATAGAATAAGCCACTGTCTATGATATTATTATAGTTAGTTTTTGAATTGCTGTAACCAAAATACCAACAAGAACAACTTAGAGGAGGAAAGGTTTATTTGTCTTGGGATTTAAGATGCTCAGTCTATAGTTAATTGGCTCTAAAGAAGAAACCTCACTGTGGTAGGGCAAGAGGAGGGAGCCATGCTCAGTGGTCTACCTCCTCCAGCCATGCTCTATCTCTAAATCACTATCTATCCTCAAAATATTAAATGGATGAGTATGAATAACTTTATACGTAAATTAAGCAATTTAGATAAAATAGTTATTTTTTTGTTTGTATGGTACTGGGAATTGAACTCAGATGCATTCTACTTCTGAACTATATACATAGCCCTATTTTATTTTTTTATTTTGAAACAGGGTCTCACTAGGTTGTTTAGAGTCTTTCTAAGTTGCTGAGGATGACTCTGAATCTGTCATCCTCCTTTGTCAGCCTCAGGTACTGAGATTGCATGATTGCATCACCACTCCCAGCTAATATAGTTCTTAAAAATAACATGAAAATTGACAAAATATGACATTGGAAACATGAATAAATTTATATGTTTAACAGATATGAATTTATAATTTATAATGCAAAATATTCAATATTTAAAACTACTTAAATATCTCCATCCTTGGATTTGCTGAGTGATGGTTACAGATATGCAATGTAAAAAGTATGTGTTTTAAATATTAAATATTGAGTGGAACCTCATACAAACAACAGAGCTAAGAGTGCAATATGATAAACAAGTATCTTAGATCAATGTAGTCTCTTTAATGCACTTTTAAGAACTAAAGTATCTGATTACACATAAATAACACATAAGATAAACTGAATCCTGGCTTTTGACAAAATTGGAATCTATCAAGCATATTTTACATTAGAGTAAAAACAAAATCCTAATTTGAGAATACATCAAAGCATTTGCTCAATGATTTTCTTAAGTATAGATGTTGCAGATTATAAGACATGTACAAATAATTGAAACTCACATTGAGAAAATCAATTACTAGCTTGATGATCAACAAATTTTTTATTGCTGTATATAGGTAAGATTTAAATGGGACTTTCTAATGATTTTCAAAACAACGCATCAAATAGTTCTACAGAAACATAATCAAAAAATCACATCACTCTTTATCCTACAAAAATATACTATTGTTATTTGTCAACTAAATAAATAAACATTTGAAAATAACATTTCACTAGTATTATACAACTTTCAAGAAAAAAATTACTGTGAGTAGAAGGAGAAAGAGCTAGAAAGGAGAGGAGAGAAGGGGAGGGGAGGGGAGGAGAGAGGAG
>PVLC010016902.1:0-34728 GCA_004027655.1 Graphiurus murinus
TGTACAAAAAATAAACAAATTAACTTTATTAAGTTACTTCAGTCCGTACATTGATTTATTTAAAAAAATATCAGTTTGGAATATATTACTGAAAGTGAGTACACACAATAAATAGAAAATAGGGTGCATAGTGCTAGAGACATTATCAGCCAACTCACTTTATCTGTTGCCTACTGTGGTAGACAAAATTTGACACACGATTAGCATAATTGAAAGAGCAGCCAAAGTACCTGGAAGAAGGCTGCAAACTACTGGAAAAGTAGCTTAAAGCTCTGGACAAAAACAAAAACAAAACCCCACAAAACAAGAAAACCCTCACTGTTCACTTGGGAGCTAACTTCACCATAGCACTGAATTTTCTTCTACTTCCCACAAAAACAATTTAAAAATAGCTAAAGTGCCAGGGAACCTTCATTAACAGTATTTTTAAATCAGTTTTTACTTTAAATGTATGATTACTCAAATATCCTAAACCATACATATGGCAGGACCTAATGCAATAAATTATAAATACCATGAATTTAATAACTTAAGTGATATGGTTAATATGGCATGAGTAACTCAACTAACCTTTCTGAGGTAAGGTGGTAATTAAAAGGTTTAAATTTACAACTTCGATTTCTGCTCAGAAGAATGATGTCAGTATTCTAGTAATAATGATAGCATCCCATTATTATAAATGAAGAACCTGCTAATGTACATGTTACTTTGAATTATGCTTGATTGAAGAAATAATTCTATGTACAAGTAGGTCCATATTCTATGTGCAAATTTTGAATGGAACAGGTTTATAATGAAAGCTGGGTTTAACAAATGCCTTCTGACTTCTGAAAACAAAATCATGAAAGCACTTCCTAAAAGTGAATAAAGTTAAAAGGTGACATCAGTTCTTTTTTCCCTTTATGTGTGATGAACTTCATGAAGCATTAAATCTCGAGGTATATTTGTTTCTGGACCATACAGTTTATAGGCTCTTCTTTCAAAGGCAGCTACCATCTGTTTCACCACTTCATCAAAAAACAATGTAGCAAGCTGAGAGTGTAGAAGTGAGCGAAATTCAAAAGAAATCGAAAAATCCAAGGTACAGGTTCTTGGGTAGCCAGGTAGACCTGGACTGAATCGCCAAATAGTCTCTAAATGATTGAAAAGTTTCCCATCAGTACAGGACGCCTTTACCAAATGTGGTTTCACCAAGGTTACTACTGATGTATATCTCTCCAACACAGGTGGAAACCCGATCTCTAATCGTGTTTTGCAATATCCAGATCTTTTTAATATTATATCTGATTTTTTACACCAAGGAACGAAATGTTTGTAATCCTCCATTCCTGATACTACATCATACATTTCCTGCATTGAATATCCTATAATTCTTCTCTCTGAATATTCTTTCCTTTTGTTTACTAATGGTGCAGCGATTTTGATGAAAGTTCTTGCATACATCTTCTTAGGCAAAACTGAGTTGTACAGTGGAAGAGTTCTGCTCATCAGTATACCACAGGAAGCTAAATATCTGACGTTACGCGCAGGCCTCTGTGCTGGAACTCCGACCACTGTCGCCGACTTCGGAAAGCACTCCGAGACCACTCTTGTCAGGGCCCTTTGACCGGTCCGAGCTGCCATGATTATCTCAAAAGCCGGTCGCTACCTCCCGGCCCCGGCCCGCGACACCACCCTCAGTCCCGGCCGGCTCCGACGCCGCCAGCCAATCGGCTGGCCGCTCGTGCCGCCAGACACGCCCCTTCTTCCCTGCTCATTTTTATTTTTTTTTGAAACAGGGTCTCACTAAGTTGTGGAGGGCCTCACTAGGTAGCTGAGGCTGGCTTTGAACCTGGATCCTCCAGTCTCAGCCTCCCGGATGCTGGGATTACAAGCGTGCGCCACCACGCCCAGCAAAAATAAGTCATTTTTAAATAAGTTCCATATCCTACAAAAAAATTTTTTTCAAGAAATGTTTACTAAATAAATCAAATATTGATTAAGTATCTATTAAGTACAGGTTTTTCTCCTGAGCACCAAGAATATAGAGCTGTATAGAATACTGCCCTCTAATAAAATAATATTAGGATAAAATAATAAGTCTGCAGTAATCAAAGAATCTCAGTGGATTCTTGAACAAAGTTTTGCATCTCGTTCATGCTGTGCATCCTGGCAGGTTGGCTGGGGATGCTGCTCCAGGTCGCAGTGTGGAACCCTGACTGACTGGCTAGTCACTCAACTGAGGCTGGTTGTCACGGCAGAGGAAGAACGAGCTCTGGAGAGACTTGCGTTGGCTGAGCTTGGAAATAAAGTTTGTTCGTAACTCACTAGCTGCAACAGTGGCATGGCCCCTCCAACCACAAGAGGGCCAAAAGCACAATCTTACAACATGCTTAGAATGTAGAAAGCCAGAGTTATCAAGACAACAAAAGACAAGTGTTGTAAGAATTTGGAAAAATTGGAACCCTTGCACACTTTGGGGAGAGAGGAATAAAATGCTGCATCCACTGTGGAAAATGGTTTGGAGGTTCCTCAAAAACTTAAAAATAGAGATGCTTTGTGATTTGGTAACCCCACTTCTTGTTATACATCCAGATGGATTGAAATCATTATCTCAGAGAGGTGTTTGCACACCCATGCCCACTGCAGCAGTATTCACAATAGCTAAGATATGGAAATAACAAATGGATGAGTAGAGAAAATGTGGTTTATAAATTCAAAGGAAGCCAGACATGGTTGGTACATGCCTGTGATCCTAGCACTAGGGAGACTAAGATAGGAGGATGGAGGCCAACAAAGACCTGCAGCAGTTTAGTGCTACACTTTATTGGGCGTGGTGGCACATGCCTGTAATCTCAGTACTTGGGAGGCTGAGACAGGAGGATCTCAGGTTTAAGGCCAGCCTCAGCAATTTGGCAAGGCCCTCGGCAACTTAGTGAGACCCTATTTCAAAATAAAAAGTAAAATAGGGCTAGGGATATAGTTCAGATGTAGAATGCCTTTGAGTTCAGTCCCCAGTACCACAAAAAAAAAATAAAAATAAAAAACAAAATGAAGGAGCCAGGCATGGTGGTGCACACCTGCAATCCCAAGGCTTGGGAGGCTGAGAAAGGAGGATCACAAGTTCAAGGACAGTCTCAGCAAGTAGTGAGATTCTCATCAACCTAATGAGAACCTGTTTCAAAATAAAAGTTAAAAAATAGGGTTGAGTGTGTAGCTTGGAGGTAGAATCCACCTGGGTTCAATCCTCAGTACCACAAAATAAATAATTAAACAAATAAAATAAAACAAGGGAAAGTAGATTCTGGACTTAAAACAGAGGGCCAGAGAGTAAAGGGGGAACCCCAGACAGAGTCACTTCTAGATATTTGGGATGGTGATGTAGTCTCATCCTCTCTGGATACCTCATCCCCTCTCAGAAGTGCAGAGAGTCATGACGGTTGAGAGCATGGACCATGGGAACCACAGATCTGGTTCATCACAAGCCAAGTAGTAGACCTTGAAGAAGATATACCTCCTGCCTCAGAGAGTTGTTGTGGGGGTTAAATTAAATAGTGGAAAAAGAAACCACTAACATGAAATAAATTCAGATATAAAATGGCAGGACCTCAGAAAGGATTCAAAATTTTACTTATTTATTTATTTTTTTTTATTGCAATACTACTGTAGCTCTACCTCCACGCTACACCCCCAGACCACTTTTTATATTTTTTATTTTGAAACAGAGTCTTGCTAAGTTGCTGAAACTGGCCACAAACTTTTGATTCTCCTGTCTCAGTCTCCCAAGTACCAGGGTTAAGTCATGCACCACCATGACCCACAGGATTCAAAATTTAAAAAGTCATTTCATAAGTAAAAACTTAACTAAATGGAATATATTAGCAAATAAATGAAACTAATGAGGAATGTTGAGTGAAAAGGATAGTTTAATCAAAAACAGGAAGAAAGAAACAGAAAGGAACCGATGAAAAGCAAAAAATACTAATGATAATTGGGCAAGGTGGCACACGCTTGTAATCCTAGTACCTGGGAGGTTGAGACAGAAGGATCTCGGGTTTGCAGCCAGCCTCAGCAGCTCAGTGAGACCCTCTGCAACTTAGTGAGACTTTGTTTCAAAATACAAAATAGGGCAGAGGGTGTATCTCGGAGATAGAATGCCCCTAGGTTCAGTACTCAGTACCACAAAAAAATAAAAATAAATAAACAAGTAGATTACTAAGCCTGAAATGTTCTATCATACCAGACACCAATGAAGCTATCAAAGAGTAGTAGGAATATATCAAAAAGACTCATAAGCCAAATTCAGGAGGCCCCCACTGCAGAAGAGCAGGACAATTTGTATTTAAATAGGAATAATGATTATAGTAAATTGAACACATGACTTAGAACCATGAATTCAAAATAAATAAAATTCAGAAAAAACTAATTGCCCAAACTTGGAGGCTGATAGAAAACTTATCTATTATTTGGCAAACTGATAAGCAAAGAGAGAGAAAAGTGTTTATTCTGCCTTGCCTCTCTGAACTGTCTAAACCACAAAGTAACCAATAGGAGACGAGGGGAACCATCTCTTTGGTATATAGTTTGGGTATGCTCTTCCCACGTACCAGCATGGCTCATTCACTCACCCCTTCCAAGTCTTTGTTCAGGTGTCACTTTACCTCAGTGACACATTCTCTTAATACTGTGTGTGTGTGTGTGTGTGTGTGTGTGTGTGTGTGTGTGTGTGTGGTACTGGGGATTCAACCCAACAGCATCCTACCTCTGAGCTATACCCTCACCCCTTTTTTAATTTTGTTAAATTTTTTATTTTTATATTTTATGGTGCATTATAGTCTCATGTCATAATGTAAAGCGTAGTGATGGTGACAGACATGCAGGCACACAGCACTTGGCGGGCTCCCCCGGCTCCCTCCGCTCTCCCCTCCCCATTCAGGGTTTTGAGATCGACGTTGGTTTTCTCACACAGGTTCATAATGATCCTCCCTCTCCCCTCCCCTTTCCCTAGACCACCTCCTGGATCCACTGAGGACTCTCCTGCATTATCTGAAGCCCCTCTATTATTCCCTAGCTTTCGAATATTAGAGAAAACATAGGATCCTTCACTTTCTGTGACTGGCTAATCTCACTTACTATAATGTTCTCCAGGTCCATCCATTTTCCTGCAAATGTCATTATTTTGTTCTTCTTGATTGCTGAGTAGAATTCCATTGTGTGTATATCCCACAATTTTGTATTTCATTCATCTGCTGATGGACACCTAGGGTGGTTCTGTAATTTGGCTATTAGGAATTATGATGCTATGATCATGGGTATTTATATATTACTATGAAGTTCTGATTTCAGTCCCTTTGAAAAGATACCCAGCAGTAATACATCTGGATCATATGGTGAATCCATTCCCAATTTTCAGAGGAATCTCCACACTGATCTCCACAGTGCCTGTACTAATTTGCAATCCCACTAACAATGTAGAAGAGTTCCTATTTGCTCACATCCTCACCAGCTTTGTTTTTTATCTTCTTGATGATTGCCTTTCTGATTGGGGTTAATGGAATCTCAGTAGTTTTGATTTTCATCTTCCCGATTGCTAGAGATACTGAACATTTTTTCATGTATCCATTAGCCTTTTGTATCTCTTCTTTTGTGAAGTGTTTATTTTTTAGTTCAATTGCCCATTTCTTTTTTTTAGTGGGGAGGCGGGGAGGGTATTGGGGATTGAATCCAGGAGCATTCTACCTCCGAGCTAGTCCTAGTCTACCCCCAGTCCTAGTTTTTATTCTTTATTTAGAAAGAGGGTCTCACTAAGTTGCAGAGGGCCTCACTAAGTAGCTGAGGCTGGCCACGAACCTGGATCCTCCAGTCTCAGCCTCCCAAGTACTGGGATTACAAGCATGCATCACCATGCCCAGCTTCAATTGCCCATTTCTTGATTGAGCTATTTGTTTTTTTAATATTGAGTCTTTTAAGTACTTTATATATTCTAGATATTATTCCTCTATCAGAGGGATAGTGGGCAAAACTGATTATCCATTTATAGAAAAATGGAATTAAATCCTTATCTCTCACCCTGCACAAGAGTCAACTCAAGATGAATCAAAGACATGGAAATTAGGCCAGAGACCTTAAAGTTACTAGAGGAGAGCATAAGTCCAACACTCCAACATACAGGCACAGGTAGAAACTTCCTCAATAAGACTCCCAAAGCTCAGGAAATTAAAACAAGAATGAATAAGTGGGATAGCATTAAACTAAAAAGTTTCTGTTCATCAAAGGAAACCATCAAGAGTCTAAAGAGAGAGCCTACAGAATGGGAGATCTTTGTCAGCTATCCCTCTTACTTTTTGTTTTGAAACAGGGTCTTACTAGGTTGCTGAGAGTCTCACTAAATTGCTGAAACCTTGAACCTGCAATCCTCCTGTTCTTGAACCTGCAATCCGTCTGTCTCAGTCTCAAACTTCTAATCCTCATATCTCAGCCTCCCAAGTACTGAAATTTCAGGTGTGGTCTGCCACACACAGCTTCCCATTTTAAATTGCAAATTCCACTTCCCTAATACTTGTTTCTCCTTCCCTATTGACTATGCTCATTTCATCCCCTGACAGAATTGTAAGTTCCAAGAGGATAGGATTTCTTTTGTTTATCTGGTTGGTTGGTTGGTTGGTTGGTTGGTTTACTCTATCTGTTCATCAAAGGAAACCATCAAGAGTCTAAAGAGAGAGCCTATAGAATGGGAGATCTTTGTCAGCTATGAGAGATCTATTACACTGCCTGGCACAGGGAATCCACTGGAGAATGTTTATTGAATGAATGAATGAATGAATGAATGAACCACATATCCCCTGTCTCCTATATCCAGCTGCCATCATGGGAAGAAAAGGATGGAGTGAACGCAGAGCACTGAAAGACTAAACATGTATCCAAATGAGAAGGAATTAAGACTGTTTTAAATCAAAAGATTTTCTGATTTTTTTTTTTCTTCTGATTTGTCTTCTGAGTTTAGGAACAATCTCTGAGCCCTTCCTGACTCCCATCTTTCCTCTCTGCAAAACAGGAGTTTCCTGAGCCACCTCAGAGGAATTCAGGAAACAGAGAAGCTACTTTTGCTGCACACCAAAATTTCATTGTATCCAGTGTTGACCAGCAACCTAATTTGTTATTTAAAATGTAAAAGAATTAATTGAAACTCAGAGGAGCCCAGCAGTGTTCTGGGGACATCACAAAGCTAATAAGTGGTGGCACCAGTTGTAACCCAGGATCAGGACTCTTCCTGTAATATTGCCACCTGTCTGGCCACCCTCCCAAGCCCTGGAGTGCCTCTGCCCTCCCCTGGAGAGGTCTGGATTACCTGGAGTAACCTGTGACAAGAGCAGCAGCATGCCCAAAATCAGCCAAAGAGCCTTCATGCCTTTGGGCGGCCCAGAGTCGTCCCGAGCGTGGCGAGATGGCAAGGTGACAGGCGAGAGCTCTGGGTCCTCTGTGCCCTCTAATCATCTGAACACGTGGCCCTGACACCGTCAGCTTCCCATGAGTACAGTCTGCTCTGGAACAGCCTGCCCTGGTCACCATCCCTCCCAATGCCTCCACACCCACAGTGTGGACACCCCCAGCCTCAGCTAACACGCCGCCTGGCTCCAGCTTTGCCTTTCAGGGGCCAGCAAGAATATGTCACACAACAGCCAGAAGATATTGTTTTAAATATACAAAAAAGCCCTGGTTAAAACCCAGCTTAAAATCCTGCAACACCCTACACTCTTTACTATTCTCTACAAAATCCTACATTATCTAAATCTAGAAATCTGTCATTATCATGATTCTAATGCAATTTATTAAAGCTCCTTATTTTCTCTTCTTCTTTCTTTCTTTCAGTGTGTGTGTGTGTGTGTGTGTGTGTGTGTGTGTGTGTGTGTGTGTGTGTTATTAGAGATTAAACCCAGGGGCATTCTACCTCTGAATGACATCCCCAACTCCATTTTTTTTTTCTTTGTGGTGCTGGGGATTGAATCAAGGATCATTCCACCCTCAGCCCTATTTTATTTTTATTTTGAAACAAGGTCTTGCTAGGTTGATAAGAATCTCACTACTTGCTGAGTTTGTCCTCAAACCTGTGATCCTCTGGTCTTAGCCTCCCCAGTACTAGAATTGCAAGCATGTCCCACTATTGTGGGATAACACGGTCCCACTCGTGGGTCCTTGGCCTCCGTGATAAAAAGAATTTTAACACGTGCCAGTCAGGAACAAAAGGCAGGAATTTATTTAGGAAAATAAGGAACTGAGGGAGAAAACAGGTGAGCGGACATCTTCCTGGCCAGACTCGAGCACAAGGGCAAGAGAGTGAGCGCGAGGAAAACGCTTTCTTTTATAAGCTTTTAAGAGGGGTGGGCACAGAAGCAGTCTGGACCTCCTCCTTCTTTAGGTATAGGTGGGCGACAGGTGGGGGTTCCAAGTTGGATCCTCCTCTTCCTCAGGTTTCAAGATGGGTCTGCCCTTGGCTGTGAATCTCCGGTGTCCTTGGCCCTGAATCTCAGGTTGGGGGGGGGGAGGGGCAGGGCTTCAGGGGATTAAGGTATGGGATCTCTAAGAAACTTCCAAAGGGTGGAGTAGAGGCTGAAGCGCTTCAGTTCCAGGTTTTTATATTAAAGTGATATTTTTGCTTTTCCTTCCCACTTGTCTCCTTCCTGCCTACTTATTTCTTCTATCCTACATCACCACCATCCCAGCTCTATTTCTTTCATTCTTTCTCTTTTTTTTTTTTGAAACAGGGTCTTACTAGGTTGCTGAGAGCCTCACTAAGTTGCTGAGGCTGGCCTCAAACTTATGATCCTCCTGTCTCGGCCTCCCAAGTACTGGAATTATAGGCCTGTCCCACCATGCCCAGCTAAGCGCTCTCTCTCTCTCTCTCTCTCTCTCTCTCTCTCTCTCTCTCTCTCTCTCTCTCTTCTTTTCCAATTTGGGAACTCAGTAGAAAGAAGAGAGGACACACATTAGATTTTCCCTAGATTGAATCAATGGAAATATTTTCTCTCTAATAGAAGAGACCCTACTACCTAAAATGCATTGAGGGCAAGAGAAAACAGAATTGAAAATGTTCATCTCCTTGTCCTGCCTCTGCCACTTAGCAGCTGTGTGACCTTGGGAGAGTCACTTCGCCACTCCAGGATTCAGTCTCACCAACAAGCAGATTGAAGCAGATGGGCCATAAAAACCCACCCAATATTTGTATACTGTGGTTCTTGGGATACTGAAAAGGCACAAGAAGTAGAATGCTGCAGGATTCCAGGTTTTTGCCACAAATGCGGGCTAGCCTAATGCGTATACACCTAAGGAGTGTCAGGGCTGCAATGGCCAGTTTCCAATCCTCTCTACACACTGGGGCCCCAGGCCTCTTCCCTTGACACCTACACCCAAAATGTTATATGGCCCTTGCAAACCACAGTCCCCCTTTTGACTTGCTCTTAGTATAATCAAAGCACAAAGATTTGCCTTGACTAGTATAATGGCTTAATATTCTCTCTAGGATCCTTGAATAAATCTCATCATCTGCATATCTCTACTGGGATGTAACAACCAATTCTTTACATGCAGTTCTCTTTGTTGAAATTGGTGTCATAAACTGGGCATGGTGACACACAGCAATAATCCCAGTACTTGGGAGGCTGAGACAGAAGGTTCACAGATTCGAGATCAGCCCCAGTAACTTAGTAAAACTCAGCAACCTAGTGAGACCCTGTTTCCAAAAAAAAGAAAAAATATTTTAAAGGCTGGGAGTGTAGCTTGGGGGTAGAATGCCCTTGGTCCACAGTGCCAAAGAGAAAAAAAGAAATTGCCACCATAGTTTCTGTTTTCCTGAGTAAACTTTGACCATCATGGATAATAATAGGATTAGAATTATAACTATCTTCATCACAGCACTGTTGACACAGCAGAAGATTAGAAGCAACTAAGTTTCTATCCAGAGCACTGGGTAAGCTCACATTGTGTGAGCTGCGAGGTAGGAGATGGGCTGAAGGAGGAGTCCGTTATACTCCCTGAGAACAGTGGGCCCAATGCATCCTCACTAAGTTTGGTTACTGGTAATCACATAAAACACTTTTCTAGGGAGATGGAGCAAGCTGCTGGTACAGTCAAACTCAAACCATCCTGTTGAGACACCTTTCTCCTGAGAGGTCCTCCTGCCAGAGCAAAAGGCCTTCCAAAACAGGAGCTGGGAGAGGTGACAAATCTCCTCCACATGCCTCAAAGAACCCACAAAGAGGCCCCACAGGCAAGCCAGCATTTGGATGCCTGCAGTGATAGAGAAGGAACTTCTTATCTGTCCTAGAGGAATGTGGAGGTCACGGGATGCTCACAGATGAGAATGAACCTCAACTCCCGCACATCTATAGAGAAAACGCCCACAGGGAAGAAGAGGCCATCCTACCCCAGCCTTCGCCCCAGGGTTCACCATCACTGCATTACACCCCAGGGTCTCTAAGAGGAAGTCTCTTGGGTCTGAACCTTCCAGAACTGTCCAAGGGAACTGGGTACCTAATTTCTCAACAAATAAGTACCCTTCTCTCTTTGCCTGGAATGCAGGGTCCAGAACAAATAACGGGAGTCGCCTCTGCACCCTGAATAGGAAGCTTTGAGCAGTCCTGGACGCTGGCACTCCTACACTTGAGTGAAGGCCAGCCTGCCTGCCAGTGAGTCCATCTTCTTGTGGTTGTGGTTGTTGTTTTGTGGTACTGGGATGGAACCCAGGGACATTCTACCTCTGAGCTACACCCTCAGCCCCATTTTATTTTTTAGTTGGAAATATGGTCTCACTAAGTTGCTAAAAGCCTCACTAAATTGCTGCAGCTAGCTTCAAACCTGTGATCCTCCTATCTCAACCTCCTAAATACTGGGATTACAGGCCAGCCATCAGTTGTTTTATCATTTTAACCCATGATCCCAAGTGTGGGACACCTATAAAAACTTACACTGAGCACAAATGTACCATTTATAGTAATGTTATGGGGTGCCACGCAATCCCCAACTCGTGGGTCCTTGGCTTTCGTGATAAAAAGAATTTTAACACGAGCCAGTCAGGAACAACAGGCAGGTCTTTATTTTAGGAACTCGGGGAGAACGGAAAAGGGAAATGGAAAAGGGGAATCCCAGGTCACCAGGACAGGTCAGAAGGGCAGGTCACAAGAGAGCGAACAAAGGAAGGTGCAGAAAATATATAAGAGAGGGCGGGGTCCTTCCCTCCCCAGCCCCCCCTTTCTCAGGTTTCAGGTGGGCGATAGGTGGGCTCCTCAGGTGGGGGCAGATCACAGAAAAGTTGGATCCTCCTCTTCTCAGGTTCCAGGATGGATGCGAGCTTCAGGTGGGGGCAGGGCTTTTCCAGAGATTATGGTGTGGAAACAAAGAAAAACTTCCAAGGGGTGGAGTTGGCTTAAAACTCTCCAGATTTTTAAAACTATATTTTTCTATCCTCCCAGTGTCTCCTTCCTAAAAAAAAATTTTTTTATACTTCCTATTCTACCTCATCAGTAACTTGAAACAAATAGTATGATTTTAGGGTTCTATTATTTTGAGAAAAGTAATAGGTGAATCCCCCAAAGCTCAGATGTTAGACAATAAAGAAATGTGCAGAGATGGAACAGTCAGGTCACGAGGGTTCTGGCCACATTGGTGGATTAATAACATGAATGGACTAACTGGGAGGTGAAATTACACCATGTTAGGATAGGCTACAGTCCAGTGGCTGGTGTCCTTATAAGAAGAGGGAAATTTTGACAGAGAAATAGAGACCCTGTTTCAAAATAAAAAATAAAATATGGCTGGGGGTGTAGCTTAGAGGGAGAATGCCCCTGGGTCAATCCCCAATACCAAAGGTATATTTTTTATAAATTAACATTATATTATTATAATATATATTATATAGGTGCTATATACTATATATAGTATTGTATACATTCTGTGTTTGTATGCATGTATGTATATATACTGAGGATTGAACCCAAGGGCATTCTACCTCTGAGCTACATCCCCAGCCCTTATTTTTTTTGTTTTGTTTTGTTTTAAAACAGGGTCCTTCTAAGTTGCTGAAAGTCTCACTGAGTTGCTGGGACTGTCCTCAAACCTACAAACCTCCTGTTTCAGCCTTTTAAGGACTGAGATTAGAGGCATATGCCACCATGCCCAGCTTGGGACTCCCATTTCTGACCAAACAATGGGAAAGAAAAGAGAAATGTAGAGTAAGCAGGTAGCTTTTGTAAGGACATGACCAGGACACCGTACACATCACTTCTGTCCACCTCATTTGCTAGAAACAACTCACATGGCTGCACCTAATGGATCTTACCTGATCTTGTGGTTCTGAGTAACATCCATACTCTGAAAATGACAAACTTTAAATTAATAACATCAAGCTCTTCTCCAGTCTCTTCTGACTCCTAACATATCTAAGTTGACATCCATACTTGAACATCTAATATGTCTGAGATGGTTTGAAATATAATAGCAAAAATATATATTTTTTTTGGTTGTCCTGGGGTTGAACCCGAGGTGTTCTACCACTGAGCTTTGCCCCCAGACCTTTTTATATTTTTTGTGTTTGAAACAGGATCTTGCCTGGTTGCTGAAGTCTCACTACATTGCTGAGGCTGTCCTTGAACCTTTGATCCTACTGTCTCAACCTCCAAAGCACTGGGATTACCAGCATGAACCACCATACTCTGTTTTAATGGAAAACTATTTGAAATTCCTTCCATCAAAGGAAGAAATGCTGGGTGCAGTGGTGCACCCTGGTAATCCCAGGACTTGGGAGACTGAGAAAGGAGGATCAGAGGCTTGAGACCAGCCTCTGCACTTTAGTGAGAATCTCAGTAACCCAATGAGACCTGTTTCAAAATAGAAAAAAAAAAAATGGCTAAGGGGTATATCTTGGAGGTAGAATGTCCCTGATTTCAATCCCCAATACCACCAAAAAAAAAAAAGAAAAGAAGAAAGAAAGAAATTTCCCTCCCCTGGAATCCAGGCATTCCTATGCTTTCACCAATAGAGTTCAGTAGAAGTGATGTTTCCAAGGCTTGATCAAAAAAGATCCTATCAGCTAAGGGTGGTGGCACACACTTGTAATCCCATTACTTGGGAGGCTGAGACAGGAGCATCACAGGCTCAAGGACATTGCACAGTAACTAAGCAAGACCCTGTTTCAAAATAAAAAATAAAATGGTGTAACTCAGAGGAACATAGCATCTCCTATTTGTTGATTGGAACTCTCGTTCTTGGACCCCTGAGATACCACATAGGCAGTCCTGCCCTGCAAAAAAAGCCAAGCCTGTGGAAGGATGACATAGGTGCACTGGTTGCTAGTCCTACATGAGCACACACTCCAGGTTCCAGATCCTATCACCTCAAACATTCAAGTCTTTACAGACTGTTTTCGTAAACATTGTTATTAGATACTGTTTTCTGTAATACTTCTACATTTGAGATTTATTGAGTGATTTTGATGATCATTAACGATTAATAAGAAGCTACTCTGTTTCATATTGTCCTAAGCACTTTACAATGTTACTTGCTTAACCCTTTTAACAATTCAGTGAGATAGGTAGCATTACGACCTCTTTGCTGGGCACAGTGATGCATACCTGGAATCCCAGTACTTGGCTGAGACAGGAAGATTGCAGGAATTTAGGGAGAGCCTGAGCAACTTAGTGATACCCAGTTTCAAAATAAAAAGATCTGGTGGTATAACTCCAGGTAGAATGCACCTGGGTTCAATCCCTATTCCTGTCAAAAAAAAAAAGTAAAAATAAAAAAGAGATCTCTTTTTACTGATGAAAATCTTGAGTACATAGAGGTTAAATAATTTATACGGTGTCTGGAAACTCACAAATGGAAGGCCAAGGACATAATCCAAGCCTGTCTAACTTCAAAGTTCATGGTCCAGGACTAGCATAGAGCAGGGACTCAACAAAGTCAGTCTCTGGTGACAATTTGTGGTATCAGAATGGGTGGTAAGAATAAAGCTTGCTGTCTTTTTTTTTTTTTTTTTTGCGGTACTGGGGATTGAAATCAGGGCCATTCTACCTCCGAGCTATACCCCCAGCCCTATTTTTTATTCTTTATTTTGAAACCGAGTCTCACTAAGTTGCGGAGTGCCTCACTAGGTAACTGAGGCTGGCCTTGAACCCAGATCCTCCGGTCTCAGCCTCCCGAATGCTGGGATTACAAGGGTGTGCCATCACGCCCAGCTCCTTGCTGTCATTTAAACTTCTTTTTCTTTGATTCCTGATCAGGATGAGAAGTTGGGCCTCCTCACTCTCCATTAACAGGCTGTGCCTGCAGGGTACCTGGAGGTGCACATGACAGGGTCTTACTCTGCTCCCTCCCTGGGCTTCCTTGTCCCTGACAACAAAGACAGCCCACTGTGGTGACACTATTCTAGAGTGGTATTCCGGAGAATAACAAAGGCTTCAAAGCCAGAGCAAAGTTAGCACACTGACTGTGCAAGAAGCAGGCTTGGAGATGGGAGTATGGTTTTGCTAGAGCGACCCAGTATATTTGGGAGTTGGAGTCAATGGAAACAATCTATAACCCAAGTGTTTGAGAGACTTAGTAGCTGATGAGGACAGCTCGGAGAATCCATAGGTGAAACTCCAATTACCAGCTGGACATGGTGGTGCACATCTGTACTTAGGAGATTAAGACAGGAAGATTGCAGGTTGGAGGCCAGCCTCGGCAATTTAGCAAGACCCTGTTCAAAATAAAAAATAAGCCAGGAGTGGTGGAGTGTGCTTATAATCCCCATACTTGGGAGGCTAAGACAGGAGGATAGCAGGTCCAAGGACAGCCTCAGCAAGTAGTGAGGCTCTCATTAACCTAGCAAGACCCTGTTTCAAAATAAAAATTAAAAAAAAAATAGGACTGGGGGTGTAGCTTGGAGGTAGAATGCCTCTGGGCTCAATTCCCAATACAACAACAAAATAAATAAATAAATAAATAAATAAATAAATAAATAAATAAATAAATAAATAAATAAATAAATAAATAAATGTGTGTTTGTGGCGTTTTATCACACAGCCTGGTGGATATTCATGTTACCAAATCCCCGTACCTGCCCCAATTTGCCAAATCAAATAATTAGGACAAGCTTTCGGGAAGAAGGAAAAATAAATTTATTGATTTGCTAGCAAATCATGGAAAGACAGTGAATTTAAGAGCTCAGGAATAAGCCCTGGGTTCTCCACGAACAAAGGAATCAAGTCTCTTTTAAAAGTTGTCTCTTAAAAAAATAAATAAAAGTTATCTCTTCAGGGTCACGCAGATATCTTCTCAGCGGGACACAGCCCATGTTTAAGTCTTCCTTGATTCAGTCCTTACACAGGTCCTCACGGATAAGAACCTGTTATTTGTTAAAAGGAAAGGGGAAGACAAAGGAGGGGAAATGTCAGCCTTGAAACAGGCCATGTGTGGGGTGCCAGGGCCAGAAGCAGCCCCTGTTATGTTCAGACAGCCCTGGCTAGGATGAAATTTCATTCCCAGCTTCCTTCCCTGTATGGAACTGGGTTAGGGTTTCCCACCAACTTTTTTTTTTTCCCCGTAAGATTTGGAAGGTGGAAATAAAGCTGCAGCCACTGTACTCTGACAGAGGCAGCATGGGACTTACTCAGGGGTATCTGCAGGTTTGGGTTGGCCCTTGCTGTTCCCTGTTCTGTGACACTTCTCCTCCTCAGCAGCCAGCTGGCCAAGGAAGCCCCAGGGCCCAGGTTTACCACTCAATATCTCTCTATGAATTATCTGTAATATGGTAGCCTCTTTTTTATTTTTATTTTATCATGTGTTTGGGACTGAACCCAGGGACTTTCTTTTTTTTTTTTTTTTTTTGCGGTACTGGGGATTGAACTCGGGCATTCTACCTCTGAGCTGCACCCCTATTTTTTATTCTTTATTTTGAAACAGGGTCTCACTAAGTTTTGGAGTGTCTCACTAGGTAGCTGAGGCTGGCCGCTCTGAACCTCCCAAATGCTGGGATTACAAGCATGCGCCACCACGCCCGGCTAACCCAGGGACTTTCTACCTCCAAGCTATACCCCCAGCCCTTTTTATCTTTTTGTTTTGAAACAGGGTCTTGCTGAGTTATTGAGAGTCTCAGTAAGTTGCTTGAGGTTGGCCTGGAACCTGCAATCCTCCTGTCTCAGCCTCCCAAGTACTGGGATTACAGGTGTGTTCAACCACAGCCAGCTCAACAGTCTTTTTAAAATTTTTATTTTAGCCAGGCGTGGTGGCACACACTTGTAATCCCAGCATTCAGGAGACTGAGACCAGAGGATCTGGGTTTGCGGCCAGCCTCAGCTACCTAGTGAGGCACTCCGAAACTTAGTGAGACTCGGTTTCAAAATAAAGAATATAAAATAGGCCTGGGGGGTGTAGCTCGGAGGTAGAATGCCCCTGAGTTCCAACCCCAGTACCGCGCAAAAAAAAAAAAATTATTTTATTTTTTATGGGTGCATTGTAATTATACACCATAGTGAGATTCAAAGTAATGCTGGGCAAGATGGCCCATGCCTGTGATCCCAGTACTTGAGAAGCTGCGACAGGAGGATCACAGGTTCAAGACCACCCTCAGCAATTTATCAAGACCTTGTTTCAAAATAAAATAGGGCTAGGGGTGTAGCTCAGAAGTAGAATGCCCCTGGTTTCAATCCCCAGTACCAAATAAATAAATTAAATAAACAAATATTAAAATTTTAAAAGAGGGCTGGAGATTTAGCTCAGAGATAGGAAGCCCCTGGGTTCAATTGCCAGTACCAAAATAATAATAATAATACATTCATATATGCACACCTCACATATGCACACCCACCGTCACCTCCCCCCCAGTCCACACCCCCATACAGGATAGTCTTCTGGTACAACAGGTCCCTTGGGGTGCTACTGCAGTCCTGGACAATCTTTGTTTTCTTGACCCATTCGCCCATGCAAGAGCTGGCTAGTGATTTTTCTCTGATTCTTTTCAAATCTTTGCTTTCCTGGCTCCTCCCACAATTAGATTGAGCCTAATTTTTACCATGCATTCATTATTCAATAATGATAATGCCTCTGCTTCCTTGGTTAAGCCTTAGTTAAGACATGTTTGAAAAATAAATGAAGTTCATTTAACAGAAATGAACATCCTGAAAATGGTGGATATCTAGGATTGGGGCACCAACTCCGTTCCCAGCTGCTGTCTGGTTCTCATTGTAAAGGTTTTAGAAAGAATTACAGACATGGACTGACCTTACTCCTTCACTTACCTTTCTGTCTTCAGCCACACTCAGTATGAAAGTGTCCCTTCAGATGGCATTTTTGTTGTTGTTGGTAGTGGTGGTGGTGGTGGTGTGTGTGCGTGTGCATGCGTGTGTGTGTGTGTGTGTGTGTGTGTGTGTGTGTGTTACTGGGGATTGAACCCAGGAGCATTCTACCTCTGAGATACACCCCAGCATTTTTTTTTTTTAAACAGGTCTCACTAAGTAGCTGAGCATTGGGAGAAGGGCCGACTGGCTCCATGGGGAAACTGTATGCTGTAGTTGTAGATCTGATACTTGCTGCTGACAAGTTGGCTACTCTGTGTGGCTCGGAATGGTGACCTGTTGGTGCTCTAGGCAGCCCGTCCTCCCTAACCCTGGGATTCCCTGGCCTCAAACTTGCCATTCTCCTATCCAGCCTCTCAAGTACCGGGATTATAGGTGTACAACACTGTGCCCATCACCTACAGGTGGTTTTCATTATTTTATCTTGTAAACTCTATGTATGCTTTGAAACCTTTGACCTCCATATCAAGTAGGGTCTAGTGAGGAAATAAAAACCATATAAGTAGTTGAAGCAGAGGATATTTAGTAGAGGGAGTTCGTTACATTGAATACAAAGGGGATCCTGAGGAAACAGAAATTAGTAACTACAGTATGCAGCTATCTTCCTTCCACCCACAGGCCGAGGGGACTAAAGGAAAGAGAATGGGTGTTTAAAACCTGAGTCCATAGTCAGGTGCAGTGGCACACACCTGTAATCCCAGTACTTGGGAAGCTGAGACAGGAGGATGGCAGGTTCGAGGCTAGCCTCAGCAATTTAGCAAAATCCTCAACAACTTTCAAAAATAAAAAGGGTTGGGGGTAATAGATTACAAACAGTGGTATATACACACAATGGAATTTTACTCAGTCATAAAGAAGAACAAAATCATGTCATTTGCAGAAAAATGGATGGAACTAGAGAATATTAGGCTAAGTAAGATTAGTCAGTCTCAGAAAATTAAGGTTCAG
Source organism: Graphiurus murinus (assembly GCA_004027655.1). Lineage (NCBI taxonomy): Eukaryota > Metazoa > Chordata > Mammalia > Rodentia > Gliridae > Graphiurus > Graphiurus murinus. The sequence continues at coordinate 18,255 of PVLC010016902.1, forward strand.
AGCCGGGCGTGGTGGCGCACGCTTGTAATCCCAGCATTCGGGAGGCTGAGACCGGAGGATACGGGTTCGCGGCCAGCCTCATCTACCTAGTGAGGCACTCCGCAACCTAGTGAGACTCGGTTTCAAAATAAAGAATAAAAACTAGGGCTGGGGGTATAGCTCGGAGGTAGAATGCCCCTGAGTTCAATCCCCAGTACTGCAAAAAAAAAAAAAAAGAAAGAAAATTAAGGTTCATTTGTTTTCTCTCATATGTGGAAGCTAGAAAGAAAGTAGGGGGGGAAAGAGACTTCAAATAATGAGAAACAATAATAGAATCGTAGAAGGGAACTGGGGAGGGCAATCAATTGAGGGGGTAGGAAGCAGCTCAAACAATTATATGTACATTCACAAAGCTATCAATACTAATTGTGTGTGTGTGTGTGTGTGTGTGTGTGTGTGTGTGTGTGTGTTGCTTGAGATTGAACTCAAGGTCATTCTATCTCCAAGCTACACCCTCAGACCTTTCTTTGTTATTTTGAAACAAGGTCTCTCTAGGTTGCTAAGAGTCTGGCTACATTGCTGAGGCTATCCTCAAACCTACAATCCTCCTGTCTCAGCCTCCCAAGTACTGGGATTACAAGTGTGCCCCACCAAGCCTGGCTTCAATACCAATTTCAGTACTATGAATGGGGAAGGGCGGGAGTCGGGGGTGGGGGGGACCCAGAGAGAAATACACAGGTGCTGTGTACATGCACATTTCTACCACACTAACCTTCAATATGATGTTGGTTACAATGCACCAATGAAAGTGTATTTTTTACAGCCGGGCGTGGTGGCGCACGCTTGTAATCCCAGCATTCGGGAGGCTGAGACTGGAGGATCCGGGTTCGCGGCCAGCCTCAGCTACCTAGTGAGGCACTCCGCAACTTAGTGAGACTCGGTTTCAAAATAAAGAATAAAAAATCGGTCTGGGGGTGTAGCTCGGAGGTAGAATGCCTCTGAGTTCAATCCCCAGTACCGCAAAAAAAAAAAAAAAAAGTGTATTTTTTTAAAAAGGAGGCTAGGGGAGTATCACAGAGATTGAATGTCCCTGGGTTCAATCCCCAGTAACACACACACACACACACACACACACATGCACGCACGCACGCACACACACACACACACACACACACACGACGCACACAGACCTTTGGCTCTGGGATCTCTGAGGCAGAAGCAGCCACCCCCCAGGGTGCCCTGTGAGTCAACCCCTGCGGGTTAGTCCTCTGGCCTGTGCTCAGAGCTTCAACTCTTACTGCCATTTCTCTCCCCTTCTCTGCTCCAGTCACATCATATTCCTGCTTTTCAACACCAACACGTGCAGGCGCTCCTTTGCCCCATTTCTGCTCACAGGCTGTAGTCGTGGTATTTATTCTTCAAACAACTGCTACGTGCTCCCTCCTCTGTGAAGTCTCCCCAGCCCGTGTTCACGGCTTCGCCTTATGGTCTCTTGGTTCAGGTGGTCAGAACCGGGTGGACCTTGGACCTTGGCTGACCTCTCCAAGCTAACCTGCAAGACAAAGGGAGGCCTGTTGCCTCAGGGACGCCTGGCCCCACACTGCAGGCTCAGGGGCCTCTGAGAGCGCTTGGGGGTGACGTGTGCTCCTGATGATCAGAGGGAGTGTGAGCTCGAGAGGCGGGCGCTCCCCCAGCCCTGGTTGGCTGTGCGGTCACATCGTGCTTGCAGATTCCCCTCAGGCCGTCTCCCGCCATGAAGCTGCTGTTACTGACCTTGGCTGCACTGCTGCTCCTGTCCCAGTTCACTCCAGGTAACTTGGGCCTCCACAGGGGAGGGGTAGTGTGTAGAGTTAGAGGCCTGGCTAGGGAATCCCAGGACTAGGGAGGACGGGCTGCCCAGAGCACCAACAGGTCACCGTTCTGAGCCACACAGAGTATTCAACTTGCCAGCAGCAAGTATCAGATCTTAGCTTCCAACTACAGCGTATGGTTTCCCATGGAGCCAGTCGGCCCCCCTCCCAGTGCTCAGCTACACGGAGCATATGCAGGTGGCAACCTCCGCCACCTTAATAGGAGAAAAAAACTTGTGTTTACAGCTGCCATCTCTGCACCAGACTCAGTGTTGGGATTAACAGAGATAGAGAAGTGGCTTGACTCTGGGGAGACCGTTAGATAACTAAGTCGTCTAGGCTGGCCTGGAACTTGTTATCCTACTGCCTCAGCCTCCCCATTCTCTGGGACTATAAGCATGCAAAACCAGGCCCAGCTTCAGTCTCCTGAATTCAGTGTTTCAGCGTGTCTCCTTTCTTCTGTTCCCCACTTTCCTTCCCAGAACAGCGTCTGGGTTTGGACTGTGGCAGAGGGAAGCCAGGAGACTGGGTACACACCAGGGAGGTGGGGAGGGGGTACCAGCCCAGGCTGACAGGGCAGCAGAGTCCTGGAGGAATACCCCAAGTCCTGAAGAGCGAGTGGAATTTAGAAGAAGTGGACATAGAACGGATGCTCCAGGCAAAGAGGTCAGCTTCCACAAGAGAGCCTGGTGCCTTCAGGGAACTGGCCCAAAGTGCAGGAGTGGGCTCAGGGAGCTGCAGGGGGGAGCTGAGTGAGCCCCCGAGGTCTGAGTCTTGATGGCCTTGAATGCCAGGTGAGGGCTGTAAGAAGGCTTAGCCAGAGAAGGACTTGAGCCTTATTTTAAATATTCCAGGAACATTGATCATTTCCTTGTGATAGTATCCATCTTCTTTTGGTGGGGGGAGTTACTGGAGGTTGAACCCAGAGGCATTCTACTTCTGAGATATACCCCAAGCCCTTTTAATTTTTTTTATTTTGAAAAAACAGGGTCTCACTAAGTTGCTGAGGGTCTTGCTAAGTCACTGAGGCTGGCCTCAAACGTGTGATCTTCCTGTCTTAGCCTCCCAAGTACAAGTACTACAGGCATGCACCACCACACCCAGCTTAATAAAACCACAAGGGATACACCTGCAATCTAACAAAGTTAGATGTATTCGCTCGCTGTAGGAAAAGAACACAAGAGAACCTCAGGGTTAACACCAGGCCTAGGTGAGAATGGATTCAGGGTCCTATTTCCATGAAAAGTACAAAATTAAGAGATATGTGGAATTCTGCGGCCTCAAATCTCTTATCTTACACTCTGCACCTCACTGAAATCAAGACTGCTTTTCTGTATTGAAAGACATGTTTCCTTGGGAAAGAATCTACTGTTGCATTCTTGCTGATACGGCTCCAAATACAAAGTTTCTCATAGTCGTGATTTGAGAAAAGAGGATTCCTCAGCATTTTGTCCTTTTGTTAGTTAACAAAAGCAATTTCAAGCGTTCACACTGGCTTTTTGGTGTGATAAAATATTCCAGATCCATCTTGTATAATTCCCGTACCAGAGTGTGAGTGAGCTCTAAGGTTTACAGTGGACATCTCTACCTTTACTTTTCTTCTCTATAGAGGGTTGAACCAGGGGCATTTTATCTCTGAGCTACACCCTCAACCCTTTTTATTTTTTATTTTTTAAACAGGGTCTTGCTAAGTTGCTGAGGCTTGCCTCAAACCCGAGATCCTCCTATCTCAGCCTCCCAAGTCTGGGGATTACAGGCGTACACCACCACACCTGGCTTGTCTTTACCTTTTCAGGTTTGCCTTCCAATAGTAATATTCCAATTCACATAGAGTGTAAGAACCTTAAAGCAGTATACTTCCATTTCCTCTCCCCCAGCCCTATGCCTTTCTCATGCATTTCACTTCTACACAAATTTAAAAAACAACAACAAAAAAAAAAAAAAAAAACACAATGCATCACTCTTATTTTACTTTAAACAATTTTTTTTTCAGTGCTGGGGATTGAACCCCAGATCTTGCACATGCAAGGCAAGCAGTCTACTACTGAGCTACATCTCCAGCCCTAAGTGATTATAGTTTTAATTGAAAATAGAAGTTTACATTTGCCCACATACTTATCAATTCTCTTCACTCTTTTATGTAGACATCCAGTTTTCCATCTGCTATCATTTTTCTTCTGCCTAAACAACTCCCTTTAACATTTCTTTTTTTTTTTTTTTTTTGCGGTACTGGGGATTGAACTCAGGGGCGTTCTACCTCCGAGCTATACCCCCAGCCCTATTTTGTATTCTTTATTTTGAAACCGAGTCTCACTAAGTTGCAGAGTGCCTCACTAGGTAGCTGAGGCTGGCCGCGAACCCGGATCCTCCGGTCTCAGCCTCCCGAATGCTGGGATTACAAGCGTGCGCCACCACGCCCGGCTCCCTTTAACATTTCTTGTAGTGAAAGATTCCAGTGATAAATTTTCCCAGCTTTTGAATATCTTAAGTTTTATTTATCTACTTTAGGGGATTTTTGCTGTGTGAAGAATTCTGGGTTACTTCTTTCATTTCATTAATTTAAAAATCTCTCCCCATTGTCTTCTATTATGTCATTTCCGACAAGGCTTCTGCTATTTTTATCTTTTTTCGTATGCATTTAATGTGTCTTTTCTTCTGACTTTCCTAAGATTTTAACATAATGTTTAGCAGTTTGATAATGATATACCTTTTCAAGGTTCTCTTTAAGTTTTGTTCTGCTTGGAGTTCACTGAGGTTCTTGCTTCTGTGGATTTAGTTTTTGTCAAATTTGAAAATTTTCAGCCATCATTTCTTCAGATACTTTTTCTGTCCCTCTCTTCTCCTTTTGGTACTCCAACTATATGTATGTTAATCAACTTATTATTGTTCCATGCTCTGTTCTTTTTTTTTTTTTTTTCTCCCCACTTTAGATAGTTTCTGTTGCTTTGTCTTCAAGTTCATTTAACTTTTCTTTTTCGGTCTAACCTGCTCTTAATCTCACACTGGTTTTTCATTTTATATTTAATGTTTCATTTCAAGTATTTCCATGTGAAGTTTTTGTCACGGATGGTGTTGTTGATGGGTTGATGAGATTAGAAGTCTCTCACATGAATGACATGGAGTCAGAATAACTTGGGGGGAAACAACGCAGCTGGGGAGGAAGCAAAGGTCTCCTAGTTCTCCTTCCACCAGTGTCCTTTTATTGAGGGTTTTAACAAAACATTGTAAAAAAAAAAAAATGATTAGTCATAGGAGACAGCAAAGCAGTCATGGGGTGAGTCAGGGAAAAACAACAAGATAGTCAAGAAAAGGGTAAACAAGGAAGTTGTCAGGGTCCCTGCTTATTGGTCCCATTTGGTCCTTGGAAACTTGTCTGCGTGCAAACAGATTTCCATTGGGTGGACAATTTGTACCCCGCTCAAGCCAGACTGAGGTGACCTTAGAGCTGATGACTAGGAAGGCAGCCAACATTTCCTCCCTTTTGTCTTTAAGACAAAGCCAATAGTATTTGTCAGCTTGGTTTGTCAGCCTGTTGTTACTGGTTTTCCAAGCTGCCATAATATATAATCTGGCATGTATCAAATCTAACAATAATAGGTTTGTCAAGTTTGGTTACATTAATGGTGAAGCTTACAGAGACTGGCTGTAACTGGCAGTACCGGGGATGGAACCTGGGGGCATTCTACCTCAGCTACAGCCCTAGCCCTATTTTTTATCCTTTATTTTGAAACAGGGTCTCACTAAGTTGCAGAGGGCCTCACTAAGCAGCTGAGGCTGGCCGAGAACCCAGATCCTCCAGTCTCAGCCTCCCAAATGCTGGGATTACAAGCAAGAGCCACCACGCCCGGCTCTTTTTTTTTTTTTTTTTTTTTTTTAATCTTCTATTTCCCTTGAAACATTATTTCAGCCAGGGATGGTGGCACATGCCTATAATCCCAGTACTTGGGAGACTGAGACAGGAAGATCACAGGTTCTAGGACTGCCTCGGCAAGTAGTGAGACTTTCATCAACCTGGCAAGACCTTGCTTCAAAATGAAAATAAAATAGGGCTAGAGGTGTAGCTTGGAGGTAGAAGGTCTCAATCCCTAGTGCCACAAAAAAAGGAAGACAGGAAGGAAAGTTATTTCTTGAGACTTTTGTTTGTTTGTTTTTGTATTTCTTCCAAGTTAGATTTTTTTTTCTAAGAAGGTTTTTGTCCTTGATTCCTAATTCACTTTGTCACTTCATTCCTGAAGTTTTTAATGCTGACAGATTTTATGTTATTTAGTATGCACAACAGCTTTTTTAAATAGGTGCTATCAGTCTTTTTTTTTTTTTTTTTCAAAAGAGAAAGGTGAAGCTCTGTATAAGGAAATAACTCGCTCAAGAGCTCCAGCTCACAGAGCCAGGTCTCCTAGCCACCTTCCAGAGCTTCACGGTCCGTGCCCTCAGTGACTTTATGCCACTTGTCCTCTGAGAAGCAGCCTCTGTGGAGAGTAAGGGTTGGGGTTGAATGTTGGAGAAGATGTGAGTCTGTCCCCTCTACAAAGCTTTCCCTTTCCATTCTCCACTCCTTCCTTCCAGTTTAGGCCCTCAGTCAGACTTGTCAAAAGGAAACCACTTCAGTGATGCAAGAGTTCAAAGGCTTTATTCAAGCCAGGCATAGTGGTGCATACTTGAGATCCCAGCTACTGGGGGTGGGGAGAGGGGCTGGGGGGTGAGGCAGGAGGATCACAAATTCAAAGCCAGCCTAAGCAACTTAATATGACTCTATCTCAAAATTCAAAAAACAGGTGGGGAAGGTAGGGGAAAATGCCTTATTCAGCTGATATACACCAAAATAACTCTCAGCTAAAACAAGATTGGAGGATTGGAGGGTTTGGGTTTTTTTTTTCTTTTTTGCAGTACTGAGTATTGAACTCAGGGGCATTCTACCTCTGAGCTACACCCCTAGTCCTATTTTTTATTCTTTATTTTGAAACAGGGTCTCACTAAGTTGCAGAGGGCCTCACCAAGTAGCTGAGGCTGGCTGCGAACCTGGATCCTCCTGTCTCAGCCTCCCAAGTACTGAGATTACAAGCGTGGATTGGAGTTTTTATAGAGGAAAAAATAGAGCTAGGCATAGTGGCCCATGGCTGTAATCCCAGGACTTGGGAGACTGAGAAAAGAGGATTGCAGGTTCAAGGCCAGCTTCGGAAACTTAGAGAGGCCCTCGGCAACTTAGCAAGACCCTATTTCAAAATAAAAAGTAAAAAGGGCTAGGGGTATAGCTTGGAAGTAGAATGCCCCTGGGTTCAATCCCCAGTAACACACACACACACAGTATCTGTCCTTTGATTTGCCTCAGGTAGCAGGTTCTGTCTTTCTGGCTCCAAAACTTGTGATTTCAGTGTTTGGGTATTGCTCTATTTGTCCTGTCTTGTCGCTTGGGTACATTTGGTGTAATCCCCATCCCAGTGACTCAGAACAGTTCTTTCAAGGGCCGTGTTTGAAAGTGCCCTAGCTTGTAGCTGAGTCTAGACTCATGGGCAAGGTAGGTAGCAACAACAACAACAAAAAGTGAGATAAAAGAAAAGTAATCATAAGTGGGCAGGTTCAAAGACAAGGGGAACTGGGGAACCTCTATCATGTCTGGTTTAATCTCTTCAAATCCAGAGCCCACCTCTCTTTAGGACTGACGTTGTCTCCCTTCTTTTTTCTTTGTGTCAGGTGATGCCCAAAGATGCTGGAATCTTCTTGGCAAATGCCGCAACAGATGCTCCAGGAAGGACAGTGTCTATGTTTATTGTACAAATGGTAAAATGTGCTGCGTGAAGCCCAAAAACCAGCCCCAGAAAAAGCCGTGGTTATATTAAGCACTTTAAGGCCTGAAGCCAGGAAAACGCAAATGAAGAGACCTGAAATCTGACCCCAATGAATTCTTGAGCTCTGTCAATAAACACCTTTGGCTGATCCTTGTGTTTGCCTGTTAGTGTACCCCAGCAGTACTCAGGAGGTATTTTGAGAAGCTGAAACTATTTTCATAATAATAAGACATTAGTTGCCTCCCCGCCCCCCCCCCCTCGTTCTCTCTCTCTCTCTCTCTTGCGCGCACGCAAGAGTATGATGGAATTTTCTGGAATCTACAAAACATTTAATGGCGTCATTGTTCTGGTAGCTAACAAAAGGTGTGCTTCTGCATTCTTGTGTTTCTAGAATGTTCTAAAGTAGAAGACTTAAGATATAAGTATATTCATTATCAGAAAGTAACTCAATTTGTTCCAGTAATTTTACTATCCTCATACAAACCATCGTTGGTTATATTACTAATCTCTGTAACCTCACTATAATATAGCAAATCATTACTTTGAAACCCCAAAACTACTTTCCTTGCACAAGAAATAAGTACACATAGTTGTCTTGGTTTGTAGATGTATATTAATAACCAGATTCAGCTGCGTAACAGAAGATACGGTATAGTATCCCTGCAGGAAAACAATATTTATTCTAGTTTCTAACATTCTGTGCTGGCAGGAGGGAACTGGGGATTGAACCCAGGGGCATTCTACCTCTGAGCTACACTCCCAGCCCTATTTTTTATTCTTTATTTTGGAACAGGGTCTCACTAAGTTGCGGAGGACCTCACTAGATAGCTGAGGCTGGCCGCAAACCCAGATCATCCTGTCTTAGCCTCCCAAATGCTGGGATTACAAGCATGCACCACCACACCCAGCTACCCCAGCCCTATTTTATTTTTTATTTTCAAACAGGGTCTCAGTTTCAGAGGGCCTCAGTAAGTGGCTGAAGTTGGCAGTGAACCTGTGATCCTCTTGTCTTAGCCTCCCAAGTGTCACAGGTAACACCATAATTCCATGTAGAGTCCTGAGGAGTTCCCAGGTTTGGGAAAAGGAAACTCACCTCAGGACCTTGGGGTCCTTGGCTTCCAACGCAGAAAAGAATTTCAGCACTTGCCAGTCAAAGACAAAGACAGAGGTTTTAGGAGCAATTCTAATCCTTAACAAAGCAATAGGCAGTAAGAGTAAGCATAACCAGGGCTCTGAGGTCTCTTGGCATAACTTTCCCAAGATGGTTTTGATTTGTAAGTTAGCCCTTTCAACCTTTCCAGATGATTGAGGTACCAGGAGCTATGGAGATAGTAAGTTATACCCTGAGCTCATGAGACCTCTTGTGTTACTTTTGAGATGAAGAAAGGTCCATTGTCACTTTGAAGTGACCTGGGGAGTCCAAATCTAGGAATAATTTCTCTTAATAATGCCTTAATAACTTCTTGGGCCTTTTCAGTTCAGGTTGGATATGTTTCCACCACCACCACCACCCCCAGAAAATGTGTCAGCAAAAACCAGGAAATATTTATATCCCTTGGCATAGGGGCATCTGGGTAAAGTCCATTTGCCAATCTCCCCCAGGAAATGTGCCCGTCATTGTATTGTGTTAAGTAATGACAGTGGCCTGGCTCCCCCTTCCTCACCCCTTGGGGTTATTATGGAGGCAGAGGAGCAAGACCTTGTGACCTCTCCAAAAGTTGTCAGAGGCCTTTCCCTCCAAAGGCATGGGCAACCAAGTGGTCAGTGCCTTTCTTCCCAGGGAAGACTATGTCCACTCCTCTCCCATGTAATGCAGAGCCCTTAGGCTTAGATGGAAAAGACATCACCAAGAAGCTGGCCTTCTTGGTGGGATTCTGGAAATGCAGACAGCCCTCCCATCTCTTCATGAAGTACCACTAATCTGTTGGCAAAATCTTGAATCTCACTGGGCCTTATTAGACTCAGTGTTCCCTTTTTATGGTAAATATGTTTCAGCACCCGCGTCAGGCCTTACATAAAATTCATAAATAAGGAAACCTATTTGCTCATATGATTTCAAGAAAAGACAAGCGAATCCCTAACTATACAATAAAAGAGGAGACACAAACCATTTTATAGTGTGTGTGTGTGTGTGTGTGTGTGTGTGTGTGTGTGTGTGTGTGTGGTGTGTTACTAGGGATTGAACTTGGGAGCATTTTACCTCTGAGCTATACTCCAAGTCCTATTTTTATTTTTTATTTGGAAACAGGTCCTCACTAAGTTGCTGAAGGTCTTGCTAAGTTGCTGAGACATCAAATCAGTGATCCTCATGTCTCAGCCTCCCAAGTATTGGAAAACATAGAGATAAAGAAAAACACAGCTCTACGCACCAGAGTGAACCCTGGGAGGGGGACTGACCGGGAGAGACAGTCCATGAGAGTCAGGACCCCTTCCTTACAGATTAGGGCCTTTTTGTGGGGCCTTAGGAGCGGGGGAGAGCAAGGCAGTCAGGTATTTCTCTGTCTGGTGGGCGTAACAGCAGGCCAGGACAGGTAAATTTATAGGGCTGCGGGCAGGGGATGGTTAGAGGCATTTTCCTGCCTTCCTGAAGTCCTTTTGTTCTCTGGCCAGTCCTCACAGTCAGACCTCACAGAGCCCACACCAAGTACCAGGATTATGAATGTACACCACCATACCCAGCATAATATGTGTTTTGATGCGTAAATACACTAAAGACATAGCAAAATAGATCTTGTACCTATATAAACAGTAGAAAATGCAGATCCAGAAGAGTTTACTGTAGGAGCAACTCAAGTATTGCCCGTAGTATTGCTATTTGTGTCCTGGGTCTTCAAAATATGAAAAGCCTGGGGAACATTCTAGCCAAAAAAAAGTGAAATCACCCCTTGATTCGCACAATAGCTTCACTCCAGGAAAACTCACCAGGTTAAGAAAAAAACCATGCAAAATAGTCTTTATTCTGGGCTCAGAAAATTATAAATGGGTTTCTTACCTACAAGTCTGGGAAAGAAACCAGTAAGTCACTTTCTAGAATGATAACACATATTGCACGCCTCCTAGCATTCCTGGTCCCCAACCCATTAAATGTCAGGAGGAGCTGACAACCAAAAACCAGGTGTGGTAGCGCGCGCTTGTAATCCCAGTACTTGGGAGGCGAGAGGTTGACTCAGGAGCATTGCAGGTTCAAGACTAGCCTCAGCAACTTAGCGAGGCTTTGTTTCAAAATAAATAAAATTGGACTGGGGTATAGGTCGGTGGTAGAATGCCCCTGGGTTCAATCTCCAGTAAAACACACACACACACACACACACACACAAAATGTCCCCAGAAAATTCCCAAAATAACCCCTAGAGGGCAGTATCTCCCTTAGAAACTCTGATCTAACCATTAACCAGGGCTGCAAGTTAATGCTTCTCTGGGGAGGGACTCTCTACTCTTTGTGAGAGAAATGAAGCTGCATCTTAAGCACAGATAATTTACCAAAATTTGACTATATGTGTTCAGGAGGAAAAAAAGACACGTTGAGAAACAATACTTTTCAAAGAGTTTCTTTCTTACTTTTTTGGTACAAGAGATTAAACCCAAAGGCATTCTACCTCCAAGCTATACTCCCAGACTTTTTTTCATTTTTTTATTTTGAAATAGGGTCTCACTAAGTTGCTGACGGTCTTGCTAAGTTACTGAGGCTAGTCAAACTTGCTATCCTCCTGTCTCAGCTCCCAGGTACTGGGATTTCAGGACTGAGCCACCACACCAGGCCCCTTTTTATTTTTTTTATTCTGAAACAGGTTCTACCTAAATTTCTGAGACTAGCCTTGAACCTAAGATCCTCCTGTCTCATTCTCCCAAGTACTGGGATTACAGGCATCTCTCTCTCTCTCTCTCTCTCTCTTACACACACACACACACACACACACACACACACACGCACACACACACCCCGCTGCTTCTTACTATTTATCTATCTATCTATCTATCTATCTATCTATCTATTTATTTATTTATTTATTGGTACTGGGGATTGAACCCAGGGGTGTTCTACCTCTCAACTACACTCCCAATCCTATTTTATTTTTAAATAAGTTCTCACTAAATTACTGAGGGCCTCACTAATTTGCTAAGACTGGCCATGAACCTGCAATCCTCTTGTCTCAGCCTCCCAAGTACTGGGATTACAGGTGTGTGCTACTGCACCTGATGCTTCCTACTGTGTGTGTGTGTGTGTGTGTGTGTGTGTGTGTGTGTGTGTGTGGTGCTGGGGATTGAACCCAGGGGCATTCTACCTCCGAGCTACACCTTCAGCCCTATTTTTTTATTCTTTATTTTGAAACAAGGTCTCACTAAGTTGCGGAGAGCCTCACTAAGTAGCTGAGGCTGGCTGTGAACCCCAGTCCTCCTGTCTCAGCCTCCCAAGTACTGGGATTACAATCATGCACCACGATGCCAGGCTTGCTTCCTACTTTTGGGTTTTTTGTTTTTGTTTTTTTGCAGTACTAGGGATTGAACCCAGGGTCACTCTACCTCCAAGCTACACCCCCAGTCCTATTTTTTATTCTTTATTTTGAAACAGGGTCTCACTAAGTTGCAGAAGGCCTCACTAAGTAGCTGAAGCTGGCTGAGAACCTGTATCCTCCTGTCTCAGCCTCCCAAGTACTGGGATTACAAACGTGCACCACCACGCCCGGCTTGCTTCCTACTTTTTAAATTAACTTAGTTTTGCATTTCTGAAACACCGTATAAGTAGGATCATTCAGTTTGCACTCTTTTGTGTCTGACTTTCATTTAACATAATATTTCTGGGATTAATTCAGATTGTGCATATCAGTAAATTACTGATGTTTACTGAGTAGTAGTATATTGTATGGATATAATTCAATTAATCCATTGAATATTTGAATTGTTTCCACTTATGGGCTATTTTTTTTTATTGGTGCATTGTAATCATTCATCTTTGTTAGGTACAAGCTGATAAAGGCATATGTGCACACATTTCTCACTTAACCCTTCCCCAATTCTCACCCCATCCCCTCCCCTGCCCTCCTTCTCAAGCTCAGTTTAGTGACTGACTTTGATGTTTGTGAAAGCACATCACATGTATTAGCTCCCCCCCCCCATCACCTTCAGTTAGGTCACCTTCCTTGCTCATCTAAGGTTTCTCTTTCTTTGTCTGGAGTCCCTCTTATGACCCACTTTCTCCCTAGCTTCCGCATATTAGGAAGAAAGCATATGCTTTTTTACTCTTTGTGACTGGCTAATCTCACGTAACATAATGTTTTCCAGTTCCATCCATTTCCCTGCAAATAACATGATTTTGTTCTTCTTTATGGCTGAGTAAAATTCCATTGTGTACATATTCCATAGTTTTGTAATCCATTCATCTGTTGTTGGACATCTTGGCTGGTTCCATAGTTTGGCAATTGTAAACTGTGCAGCTATAAACATAGATATACATGCGTTGGTCTGATATTTTGGTTTCCATTCTTTTGGGTAGATACCCAGAAGTGGTATTGCTGGATCATATGGTAGGTTCATTCCCATTCCTCTGAGGATCTTATGGGCTATTATTAATAAAGCTGCTGTAAACATTGATAGAAAAGTCACTATAGAGACATATGTAATTTGGGGGGGGGGGGAGTACTGGGAATTGAATGGAGGGGCATTCTACCTCTGAGCTACATCCTCAGCCTGTGTGTGTGTGTGTGTGTGTGTGTGTGTGTGTGTGTGTGTGTGTGTGCTTTCAAACAGGGTCTCCTTAGGTTGCTGAATGGGGGCAGGGGTGAGAAGAGAGGAGGCTCCCCAGGCAGAAGGTTCCAGGCTCTGGGCTCTCCTCCAGGATTCCTTCCTTCTCCCTCAGTGGGTGGGAGTTTGGGAAGCAGGACCCGGGTTTGCTCTCCCCCCTGCTTCCTGCTTCTTTTGGCCCACCCGCCTCATCCCACGCCCTACCCCTGGGAGGCCTCTAAGCCCTGCTTCCCTATCTAGGGGCCTTTCCTCCAGCGAAGAGTCAGCATGCCCCCCTCAGGGCCTCACACTCCCCGCTGCCACCTGGGCCATGTGTGGCCCCATGTTTCCCCATCTACCTCTGCCCTTACCTGGTCCTGAGCCACAGAGATGGGGAGGAAGGAGAGTGAGTGCCACCTGCTGGACCTCAAGGATGCCCCAGTGGCAGTCGGGGAGGCGAAGGAAGTGCAAGGCACAGTCTGGCCTGCTGCCTTGGAGCTGGAGCCGCTTGGCACCCTGAAGCTAACACAGGGGAAGACCCGCTGGGTGAGCAGCAGCCGTGCTCCCTCTTCCCCTCCCTGGTTTCTCCCTATTGTGATCGGCCCTTGTTTTAAACACGTTTAAACCAGGCATGGTGGCACACACTTGTGATTCCAGTACTTGGGAGGCTGAGACAGGAGGATTGCAGGTTTGTGGCCACGCTCAGCTATTCCACAACTTAGTGAGACCCTGTTTCAAAATAAAGAATTAAAAATAGGGCTGGGGTATAGCTCAGAGGTAGAGTGACCCCGGGTTCAATCCCTGGTACCACAAAAAAAAGTTTATACAGAAAATTATATATATATAATTATAAATTATAGAAATTATATAATTATAAATTATATATACACATACATACATAAATTATATATACACACATGCACACACATGGAAAACTGAGCGAAAGGTATGTGGGAATTCTTTGTACTATTTCTACAACTTTTCCATAAGAAAGTGAAATTATTATGTAGAGAAGAAAATGAAGCCAGTGACATGCCTTTCGCTCAGTAGCCATGACAGCGATTGTGTCAGCTTTTGTTTACTGACTACCTACAAAATGCCAGATCTCTCACCCCACAGCTGCCCCAGGAAGAGTAACCTGGAGTCCACAATCTGACCTCAGACCCCAGAAGTGACTTGCCGAGCTCGGGTCCCAGGCTCTATGGCCCATAGGTAGCAGAGCTGGGGTGTCAACTTGAGCCTGCCTGACTCCGCAGTCCTGGAAGTCATCATCTTCACTGCAGGAAGTCACAAAGCCACACACACTAACTCTGCAACTGTGTAAGGAACACCTCGCTGCTTTTTTCTTTCTGCGGTCACAGGGGAGGCGGCAGAATGCAGAACTACATTTGATTCTGTCTAGTCTGAAACTTGGTCCAATCCGATTCTTTTGAAACGTGTGTGTGTGTGTGTGTGTGTGTGTGTGTGTGTGTGTGTGTGTGTTTCTAGGGATTGAACACAGGGACATTCTACCTCTGTGCTACACCTACAACCCTATTTTATTTTTGAAACAGGGTCTCACTAAGTTGCAGAGGGCCTAAGTAGCTGAGGCTCGCTGCGAACCTGTAATCCTCCTGTCCCAGCCTCTCAAGTACCAGGATTACAAGCATGAGCCACCATACCCGGCTCCTTGGGACTTCTTGATTTCCAAGAGATTTGGTTCCTGTGGTGGGACTTCTCAGTCTTTCAGATTCCTCTTCTCCCCCTGCTCCTTCCAAACAGGGTGGCTGGAGGAGAGTAAGAAGACTGGCTGGACTAGTGCCCGTTGGCACAGGATGGGGTAAGGCACCAGTTTTCCAGCTGTAGCAGCTTGTTGGTGAACTCCCAAGTACTGGGGTTACAAGTGTGCCACCACATCCCACCTGGTGTCTCTCTTGAGTCCTCAAGAGCTAGCAGTGACAACCAGGCCAATGTCATCTCATAGCAGCTCATGTGGCTGGCTCTGTGGACTTCTTAGAGTTCTAATATATCCTCTTTCTAGACCTCTTCTCCCACCTTGACCCCGCCACGGTGAATCCTAAAACACCCATACCTGGATGGTACACTGTGATTAAAATAACCCAGCACTTCCACCCTGTTTGCAAGCCTCCACTCCACTCCAGCTGCCTCTGGCATGTTCACAGGTCCTTCTTAGACCAGACACTACAGAGTAAGCATGTGGCACAGCAGGTGGTCTCCAAGGCTTTGTTCCTACCTGACTCTCGGCATCCCTTCTGGTATCAAGGATTTCAAATAATGTCACTGCCCCTTTCTTAGCCTGAGCACAAAGGGTCCACTCTCCATGGTTGTGCTTGGGTTGGAGCTGGGGCCACCCAGAACAGCTCTCTTCCCTGAAAGTCTCAAAGGACAGTGAACAACAGCCCCTGGGTCCCTGGAGTTCCCTTAATGTACCCCACAGTCCTGCCCCATTCTATGCTCAAACTCGGAGAGAAGATGGGCGGAGACTGAAGATGGTCCTACCTATCCTTTTCCCAAGCTCGAGGTTATTTCAGAGCCTAAAAAAGCAGAATACCTTTCTTCCCAATCTCTTTTACATCAGGATTGGCCATGCAACACAGTTCTGGCCTATCAGATATGAGCAGAAGTCAGCTAAGGGGGTTCTAGAAAAGGTGTTTGCTTTCCTGATAAAAAGATGTGGTAGCTAAGCTGGGCATGGTGGCGCACGCTTGTAATCCCAGCTTTTGGGAGGCTGAGACCGGAAGATCCGGGTTTGCGGCCAGCCTCAGCTACCTAGTGAGGCACTCTGCAACTTAGTGAGACTCGGTTTCAAAATAAAGAATAAAAAATAGGGCTGGGGGTATAGCTCGGAGGTAGAATGCCCCTGAGTTCAATCCCCAGTACCGCAAAAAAAAAAAAAAGATGTGGTAGCTCAGATCAAGCCTTCCCCCCCTCTCTTCCTGCTCTTCCTGGACATGACACCTGAAGTCTTGGTGGCCACATTGTGACTTCAGAGACTCCAGAAATGCTTATCCTGACACAGTTCAGGTCTACGTCCAGATTTTTTTGGAGGGGGGGGTGGGGGGGGACTGGGGATGGAACCTGAGGCCTTGTGCATGCCAGGCAAGTGCTCCCCTGCTGAGCGACACCTTGTATAGGAGAAGAGGA